>NW_004624741.1:5497258-5507914 GCF_000247695.1 Heterocephalus glaber | reverse complement strand
ATTTGTATGATAAATGAAATCTTTATAACTCTTAACTGTTCTGGTTACTTTTTCCTAATATTCCTCTAAAGGACTTTTAGATAATTTTACTAAGATCTCAAGAAAAGTATTTTTGTAAAGGTGTTAAATTTCTGGTTTAATTTGAGTAAAACTGGCATCCTTCAATATCCTTCTGTACCAGATCATTACGTATCCCTTAATTTATTAAACCTTTCTTTTATATTATTTGGTAAAGTTTTATACATATATTTTTTGGTAGACGCTATTTTTGATCTATTTGCTTTGGAGTATTTAATATTTTGCTATTTTTTAGAATGGAATGTTTTTATTATATTTTCTTTGATTTCTAAGTAACTTACGTATTTTTAGAAGAGTATAAAATAAATTAGCTCACTCACACAAACTACACTTCCACAACTCAGAAGGACAAATGTTTATAGTTTTTTATAGTTTTTCTTTTTTCTTTTTTTGGTGCTAAGCTGTAAATATAAATAATGTTTTTTAATTCCTGATACTAACTTTGAATTATTTTTTAATTGCTATTGCTATCTATATATCCTTACTTTTTTATATAACCAATATTTGATAAATACAAGGTATAGTTTACTTTACACTAAAATTCACACTTAAGATTTTTTTCTACTTGAACCTGATTTCTGTGTACCATGTAGGAGTAAAAATCCTATTTCACTTTTCTACATGGAAAAACAATGGAATATTTAGTGATTCGAAGTTTCCTCTCTACTTTGCAGTATTCATTGTGGTGTAAATGAGATTTTGTTTTTCTGTGTGTCTGTTTCTCAGTTCTCCATTTAATCTGTTGGTTGGCTCATCTACGCTCACACCAGTATCATCCTGCCTTCATTTCTTGAGCAATGGAATCAGTCGTGATACTCTCTCTCCATCTTGCTTCTCCTCAGTAGTATCTAGGCCACTGGACCCTTTCTTCATGCACATAAATTTTAGAATCATCTGATCAGATTCTGTGAATTAGAACTGCACTGAATCTATACATGAATTTATGGGGAATTTTTGTGTTCGTGATATGAAGTTTTTCTCTCCATAAACATGACATGTTAGCTTTCTAATGCTGGGACAAAATGCAGTACAGTAGTGCTGTGGTTCACAAACTTAATTCTTTCCATGATTCTGGTCACAAATCGAGTTGGATGAGAACCAAATCAGATTCAATAGTTAGGTTCAATGTTGACCTTATGGGGAAATTTAATTCAGTTCTCAACCAGTTAGGTTTGCAACCAGAATCGTGGAGAGAATTGAGTTCGTGAACTGAGGTACCACTGAGTCCCTGACTTACTAACATTTAAGTTATGAACTTTCACAGCTATGAACAGACCTCACATTTGGTTTTTTAATGCTTTACATTGTATATTTATGTCAAAAGTATATAAGACTTGCCTTGTCAGAACAAATCTGACTTACAAATGCTGTGCTAGAAGGGAACACCTTCCTAAGTCTGGGACTTACTGTACCTGAGATAAATAACTCAGGGGAGGAAAGGTTTATTTTGGCTCATAGTTTCAGAGGTTTTAGTCCATTCTCATTTAGTTCTATTGCTTCTAGGACTGTGGAGAGTTAGAAAAACATGGGTAGAAGAAAGCTGCTCACCTCATGGTAATTGGAAAGGAAAGAGGGAAATAGCCAATATACAGCCTTCAAAGACACACGACCACTTCCTCCAATTAGACCCCACCTCCTAAGAGTTCACTGATCTGTGTATTCATCAGTGAGTTGATCTACTGATAAAATTAGCACTGTCACAGTCTGATTACTTCTGTAGGAATCTCTTAATCCCATCAAGATTAACGATCACATATAATGCATTCTCCTTTTATTGACAGCTTTCTTAGTATATTTCAGTTATGTTTTATACTTTTCTTCATGAAGCACTTGCAAATGGTTTGTTAGATCCATTTCTAAACGTGTGATTTTTAACAAATGAGATCTTTAATATTTTGACTTTATATCTAGAACCTTTCCAAATGCTTTCATTATTTCTAATAATTTATTATCTATCCTTTTTGCAACATGGACAGTGTTATATATAAAATTATGCATCTTTCATTTCATTTATTATACCTTTTCTTTTTTGTGAGTTACTTCACTAACTAAGATTTCCGGAACAATAACAAATAGAGATATGACTAGTCTTTCTACTTTATACATGCTTTTTAAGAGGTCTTTGTTTTCACAGCTTACTAATAGCTTTTAATCATGAATAGATATGTAATTTTACCAAATACCTTTCCTGCACATATGGAGAAAATACCATAATGTTTATCCCTTAATCTATTCATGAATTTTCTAAAACCTATTTTCCTGGGATAAAACTAACTTGATTCTGACAATATTTCTATGAATTTTCTTGGTAAGATTTTGTTAAAGATTTTGCACATAATTTCATGAGTAAATTAGTAATTTTTTTTCTTTAACTGTTATCCTGGTTTTGTATCAAACTTATACTAGCATTATAAAATTAATTGGAAAATGTTTCCTATTTTTCTATCATCTGAAAGGTTTTGCTTATCACACAAATTATCTAATACTTAAATACTTGATAAAATTTGACTTTAAAACATCAATGTCTAATGTATTCTTTTTTTTTTTTTTTGGTACTGGGGATCAAACTCAGGACCTTGCACTTGCAAGGCAGGTGGCAGAACCACTGAGCTAAATCCCCAGCTGTCTAATGTATTCTTAAAGAAAAATTTAAACTACTGATTCAACTCCTTCAAGTGTAAGTTATAATATACTTATGTTGTCTATATCCTTTCAAGTCCTCTTTTAACTGGTACTTAAAAAGTAATTTATCCATTTAATATATGTTTTCTATTTTATGTTACTCCAAATAACTTTCCTGTTTTTAAAAATTCCTACATGTATAGTTTTTCTTGATTTTCTTTCTAATATTTTTATTTCACTTTTTGCCTTTTTATTGATTAATCTTGCCAGATTTCACCCAAGGAGCTTCTTCTCTTGTCTGATTTTATCCAAACCCGTTGTCCATAATAAATTGTAACTGTGAATTGTAACTGCTTTCAATGAGCTCTGTACATCTTAACAAATTATAGAATCTGGGGCCTGACTGGGGAGGCCCCTTCCTGCACTTGTAGTTGGTATCAGAAGTGGAGGAGGTCTTCTGGACCTGCTGACTGTATTGTTGCTGAAATTTCCCAATTATTTTGTGACCCTGTCTGACTTTGAAAAACGTACTCCTAACTGCTATGCTTTAATGTCCATCTAATGGGGATAATGTAAATGTTAAATGAAGGTGCATGTGTGACATGCCTGACCCAGAGCTGGCACTAATCAGACACTTGATAAATGTCTGCATTCCATTCCCTTAGTGACTACACAAGGAGGCCTGTGCCATCCTCTCATGAGTTTGTTCATTTCACAGACACTTCCTGAGCATTATGTCTTGTTCTATTGGTCTGACAAATGAAATGGGCTCCATTGTTTGGGACTTACAAGTATGCCTGCCACTTTTATTCCTTTGTGTTTAGATATTTTAAAGTATTCTTTGAAATAAATTCTAAGTCTAAGAAGAAATCATAATGGGAATTGGAAGACAAAGTAAACTACAGCAAAAATCAGTCACCTATCAAAATTTATGAAGCTAAATAGGTACATTTAGACTAGGGCCTATGGTTTGCTGTTTAAACAGTCATCACCCAGATGTATACCTGCCCGATCCAGCCTCCTCTCACCTCCTATGTGGCAGAAGGGAGGTTCCCACCTCCAGCCCACTCTGACCATCCTGTCTCACCCAGCAGGGAGTGAGTGACTAAGGACCACTCATGACCACAGGTTCACTGAATGACACACTGGGGACAGGACTGGAGAATACTTCCTCTCCCCCTGCACCTCACAGGACCACATTACTACAGGTCTATTTGCCAGAGATTCTTTTACCCAGTAGATCTTGACTAATTTTCAAGAGAAAAGTTATGAACTGTACTAAAAGGCAAAACAGACAATCAAAAAACATAACCTGAAGAGGCAGAGCAAATAGCAGAACCAGACTCCGATATGGCAAGGATTTATTTTTCTGTGCTGGGAATTGAACCCAAGATCTCACATGTGCTGAGGGAGAGATGAATGTGTTGAGGAAGGAAGCATGGAGAAATCTCAGTACCCTTCATTCTGTATGACTGTGAACCTAAAACTGCTGCCCAAAAATCGATTAAGTACACACACACACACACATGCATATACACATGTGCCTGCATAGTTGAGTTCTACTAAGGTCTACTTTCCAGGAGTCCACCCTGCCTGAGACCAAAAAGGCAGCTTTTAAACCTAAGCAGAGAAGTCAGGGTACTTCTGGCTGAATACTGCCGAACGATAGCACCAAAAATTGTTTTCCTGCCATTCCAATGTCTTAAAAACCCTACATGAAATTTTCTCGAATGCCCTGAACATCTGCTGAGATACAAAGGCCCCTAGGAGCTGGTCTTAAGTCAGCAACCTCCATGTGAAGATTTTCTGAGAGCCTCCCCTCAGAGGAGGAAGCAGGTTGGAGTGGAACAGAAACGACCTGAGCAGGAGGCTTTGGAACCACCCTAATAAGCCCTTGATAAACCAGAGCCGATCCTAATTCTCAGCTCACTACTACATCCAGCTAAGGCACTGTCTCTTCAGGTCTCAAATCTGAAGGTTCATATGGGTTTTCTGTGAAAGTGCCTTGTCCTGGGAAAACTGCAGGCAACAGGTTAGCTTGTGGAGAGCCAAGTTTGGGGAATGCATGGCCTTTTCAGATTTTAAAGCCACACTCCATAAAGGCTATTTATGTTGCCTACATGTGGCTGGTTCCAAACATGAACTCTGCCCATCCACCCCACCCCACACATAGGGGTAGGGTTGTCATTAGTAGTGAGGGGGATGGGAAAAGTTGAGACTCATAGGAGGGAGGGAGAGGTCAGGAACCGGGGAGAAAAAAAGACAGAATAAGAAAGGAAAAGAGTCTTTCCTGCTGCAAATGCCACCAGAAGAGGGGTAAGATCTGAATTCAGAACCCCATGGAGATCATTTGCAATCCTCACCCTCCACCTACATTGGCCCTGTAGACTTGTTTAGTCTGGCTTAGATCTCCCCAGCCCAAATGGCCAGCCACCCCCAAGTCTGAACTTGCACAGCAGAGCTTGGGCACGCATTCTATCTTTGGAAGTTTTTCCTCTCTCACCATTAAATATAACTCACCCCTGCTTCCCAGTGCAATTTGTGATAGACCCTCACAGTGACCCTGCTCCTACAACCAAAGGAAAACAGACATGATCTATTGAGTGTGACAGGGCTCTCCCAGACACTGCCTCCTTCTCCTCTTTACAACACACTTCTCTTGATCCAAGACTTCTTGAAAATTCTTGATTAAGTAATTAGGTTATAAATCACATGTGGTGTCTCACTCTGTTTGGTGTTGCTATAATAGAATACCTGAAGAGGAGAGTAACTTATAATGAACAGAAGTATTTCTCACACTTCTGAAGGCTGGGAAGTTCAAAATCAAGGTGCGACACCTGGCATGGCTTCTCACTACATCATCACATGGCAGAAGATCAAAAGAAAGACAGACAAAAAAAGGGTCAAAGTCATCCTTTTATAATAGCATTAATCCCACTCACAAGGGTGGAACCCTCATGGCCTCATCACCTCTTAAAGGAACCATCTTTTAATACCGTTACAATGGCAATTACATTTCAGCCCGAGTTTTGGAGAGGATAACCATTCAGACCATAGCATGTGTCTTAAAGGAGAAAAGCAATTCTTTGCTGCTTTCTGCAATTTGGGGTTTATAAAATTGAATGACCAGGACTACAACTGTTGGAAAATACCAGGAGAGCCCTTTCACTAGAAACAAGGACCATCATCAGTGGGGTGGAAATGGAAAAACTATTCATTGTGACCTTGAATTGTGTTCATGAGTGATTTCTTTCTGTAGTCAACCATTCTAAGCAAGAACTACATAAGTGCATGTGATTTATTTCTACATATTTGTTCTAACCTGAGCTTTTCATTTTAGACCAGGAATCCAAGTTAAATATTTCATGTGAGCAGACCAAGAATAGAAAATGAGAAAAAAAGAAAAAAGGAAAATCTTTTATTACACAAATTGCAATGCATATTCAACCAGTACCCATGGAGCACCAGTGATAAATCATGTACTTCTGTGTCAACTAATAACCCCCACCCCACTGTACTGTTCAAATCCATGCTGTATGAAGTTCCATTTCCTCCACAAGGAGACTACTGGCCAACTTACGCAAAGTTATCCTGGGTGGCATTACCACTCCAAAAAGGCATTTTGGTCCTACTATGCTGTATTAGTCAGCTTTCCCATCACTGAAAGGCAATGCTTGACACTCAAAACTTAAAGGAGGAGAGGTATATTTGGCTCATGGTTTCAGAGGATTTAGCCCATAGTCAGCTGAGTCCAAGGCAGAATCATTGGCAGAAGGGCATGGCAGAGCAAAGATGCTTAGTTTATGGCAGCTGGGAAGAACAGGAACGGCACCAGAGAGGAAGGGTCAGTGGACTAGATATAGACCACAAAGTCATGCCTCTGTGACCCATTCCTACATACCTAGAAGTGTGCTTTCCTAATCCTCTGGGTAGATACCAAGCTAATCAAGTTGGCAATTGCCTTTAGCCATTACATATGCCTAACTCCAAAGAAGGAATTTCCCAAAGTGATAAAGGGCTAGATGGACTGGGTAGAAGAGATATTTTGGGCACCCACATGCATGTGGCTGTCTGTAAGTCCTGCCCAGGAAGCGCTGCTGGCCTGTTTATGTCATCTCCCTGGGATGCTTGTCTACCATCCTGCCTTCCGTGACCTGGTAGTAGTCTTCTTTTTGTCTTGCTTGCAGTGCACAAAGCAATAATGGAGTTCTCAGAATTTGAGCCAACTCTCTTCCAATCTTGACCCTATGAGCTGCCCAAAGTATGATTCTGGTGGTTATAGCACCTCACAGGACAAGGATGGACACCATATTGTTTTTCTCCAAACTTCCTCCTATGATTGGAATATATGTGTCCCTCCAAAACTTATATATTGAAGGCTATCACAAAGTGATGATATTAGATGAACAGACATTTCTTAGACAAAGAAGTAGAAATAGCAAACAAACATATGAAAAAATGTTCAACATCACTGGTCATTCAAGAGACACAGATGAAAACAACACTGAGATTCCACCTTGCCCAAGAAAGAATGGCTGCTATCAAGAAATCAACCAATAACAAATGCTGGTGGGGGTGTGGGGAGAAAGGAACCCTTTTCCATTGTTGGTGGGAGTGTAGACTGGTGCAGCCACTGTGGAAATCAGTATGGAGATACCTCAAAGAACTAGGACTAGAGGTTCCATTTGACCCAGCTATTCCCCTGCTGGGTATCTTCCCCAAAGAATTGAAAGAATCATACCACAGAGATATATGTGCACCCATGTTTATAGCAGCACAGTTTGCAATAGCTAAAGCTTGGAAACAGTTCAAGTGCCCATCAACTCCAAACTGGATAAAGAAGATGTGGGTTTTTTAATAAAATGGAGTGCTACTCAGCCATAAAGAATGACAAGCTAGAGACATTTATAGCTAAATGGATGCATATTGAGGCCATACTCTTAAGGAAAATAAGTAGGACACACATGTGTAAATACCAAATAGTTTCTCTAGTGTGAGAAACTGAACATGCAAATAAGGATTAAAAGGATGAATGATGAATAATTGATTTGAAATAGGAAGAAAAGGTCCAAAGGGGTAGGGGAAGTGGGAGGGGAAGGGAAAAGGAAAGAAGGGAAAGGAAAAAATTATGAGAAAAGAAAAAAATAGAAACATTGTCTATGTAAATAGGGAAGGGTGGAGGGGGTGGAGGGCGCACAAGTAATGGGGAAAAATAAGAACCAAGATACATCATGTACAGGTATAAGCACCCAATGATAAATGTAAATGTATTGTATGCCTAAAATGCACCAGTAAAAGAATTTAAGCAAAAAAAAAGTGTTGATACTAGAAGGTAGAGTTTCTGGGTAGTGATTAGATCATGAGCACTCCATCTCGTGAAATATATGATATATATATATATATATTAGTACTGGGGTTTGAATGCAGGGTTTTTGCATTGAGCTACATCCCCAGTCCTCTCCTATTGTTTATTTTGAGATAGGGTCTTGTTAAGTTGCTAAATTGCCCAGGCTGGGGTTGAACTTGCAATCCTCCTGCCTCAGCTTCCCAGAGTGCCTCAGTTTCCCATGCATGCCTCATATTACTGCCCTTATAAAACAGACTCTAGTGAGCTGCCTCCAGCTTCTGCCCCTCACCATGTGAGGTACAGGATTCATTTGCTCAGGAGGATGCAGTTATAAGGACCCACCCTGGAAGCATAGAGAGCTAGCCTTCACTAAACACCGAACTTATCAGTGTCTTGATCTGGGACTTCCCAGCCTCCAGAACTGTGAAAAATACATCCCTTTTCTTTATAAATTATGTAGTCTAAGGCATTTTGTTATAGCAGTACGAATGGACTAAGACATCTGTTTCCACATTCAGACTCTGGGAGGGTGACAACTCCCCACAGTATCTCCACACTGGGGAGAGAATGAGACCTGGGGTCTGGTCTCCCTGAGCCCCCTCCTCACCCCAGGACCCTTGATCTTAACTTCTGTCCTTGATGAATGAGCTTTATTTTCTTCTCATAAGATTTTTTAAAATTTGGACCTTTGCTTTATGTTCAGCCACATTAGATCTTGGTCAGTTTTTAATTTTGGAGGTTGTACTGGTCCAATAGCTTTCATGGAAGGAAATCTCCTCACTTCTCTGTCTGCCCAGCATCAGGAAAGCTGATTGCTGGGAAAGCCGTTCCCATTCCTGGCTCCAGATCACTTACTGATCCTAAAAGGCTCCACTCTTATCAGCTCCTGCCCAACCCCCAGGTCAATGCTGGACAAGGCTCCAGTGTACTGATTAATGCTTCCTGGGCCAGACAGGCTCCTTGGTGACTATTTTTACCCACTCATTCACTTGGGGTTTTAGACAAATCCTGTGGTCAGGCCAATCCTCTTATAGCCTATCACCCGCAGTTTACAAATCCCACCACTGAAATGTAGGTCCTATTTATAGTATGAGCTAAATCCTGTAAAGCACAGTCATTCATTAAACCCCACATGGATCTCCCCATGCCCTGAGTGAAGCAAATGAGCAGAAACACAAAGGGCAGAAATAGTTTGGTTAGAAGGGGCCTACTGCAGGCACTTCCTCTTACACCACCTTCTGGGTGGTCAAAGGTGTGAATTGAGACCTTTGGGGAATAATCCAGGGGTTTCACAGACAAGTTGTAGCTGCATAGCAATGGAAAAGCCTGAGGGGAGAGAATTCTTAAAGTGTGTTAGAAATTATAACTACATTTGTTTAATCTCTGGAAACAGGCCTGTTTTATACACATGAGAAAACTGAGCCTAAAAGTCAAGAATTTACTCTTGGTAAGTGGTGGATCCAAGTTCTAAAGACAGGGCAGATGTGATCCTTGTGCTTGTCCTGTCCTCCATGCTGAGCTGTTGGGGATGAACAAGCTCCTGGGGAGGTCTCAGCAAAACTGTGAGTATGGTCAGCCATGCTTCCCAGGCCCTACACCTCCCTTTTATTCACCTTAGGCAATGGCTGCTGTTGAAGTTTCACAGCCCAATGGTCATTATGCCTGAATGGCATAAGCCACCAGCCTGATCTGAGCATCATGTGAGATGACTGGTACAGGCCTCAAATCCATGACAGTGTGAGGAGTTAGTACATCCACTGTCTCTCTGTAGTTTGGGAGTTCTCATCTGGACAGGCCTTTGCCCCTTTGAGGCAAAATAATCCTCCCTAGACCATTTAGTGACATCTAGAACTAAACCATCTTTTTCCAGAGTCAAGGCTTTTGAGTGTTTTCCTGTCATATCTCTCATCCCTATAAAGCTTGGAGTTCATGAAAAGGCAACTCTACCCCCAACCAGACTGGGTTCCTTCATTACTGGCAGACTTTATCATTTTCCTCCTCCTGGATCCCCTCAATAGATTAATCCATCTCTGCTGTTCACCACTGCGCAATCTTCCAGAGATCAGAACAATGGCATTTCTGCTCTCTGCCATGTGAGGTCAGGATTCTCAACGGTGGGCTCAGATAGGAGGAAGTGTTGAGCAGCCCAGAGACAGGAGGATCCCTGTACCAACCTCTGCAGTCCAATGCACCTTTATTGTGGTGACTTTCTTCACTGTCCCAGTGGGCTTCAGTGCTCAACAACAAGCCAGAAACAACTCCAGACATACTAAACTACCTCATCTTTGACAAAGGAGCCAAACACCCTCATTGGAGGAAAGATAGCCTCTTTAATAAATGGTTCAACTTGCCGAAGATTAAAACTAGATCCATATTTTTCACCATGCACAAAACTAAAATTGAAATAGATTTAAAAAATTGAAATAGATCAAAAATCTAAATATTAAAACAGAAACATTAAACCTGCTGGAAGATAAATTAGGTAGAACTCTTGAAGACATTGGCATAGGAAAAGGCTACGAACAAAACCTCAGGAGCACAGGAACTAGCACAAAGAATCAACAACTGGGATCTCATCTTATTAAAAAGCTCCTGCAAGGCTGGGGATG
>NW_004624741.1:5478535-5496707 GCF_000247695.1 Heterocephalus glaber | reverse complement strand
CACCCATGTTTATAGCTGCACAGTTTGTAATAGCTAAAGCTTGGAAACAGCCCAAATGCCCATGAACTGGAGACTGGATAAGGATGTGGGGCGATTATATATATATATACATATCACTCAGCCATAAAGAATGATAAACTAGAGATATTTATGGCTAAATGGATGGACCTCGAGATCATACTCTTAAATGAAATAAATAGGACACACGTGTAAATACTGAAATGTTTCTCTGATGTGAGAAACTGAAAGTGTAAATGAGGACCAAAATGTATAATTGATATTGTGAAATAGGAAAAAAGTTTCTAAAGGGGAAGGGGAATGGGGTAGGGGTGAGAAAAGAAGGAAAAAACAGAAACAAAGCTTTTGTAAATACGGAAGGGTGGAGGGGTAGAAGGGAGAAAAGGGGAATGGAAAAAAACAAGAAGAAAGATATATCATGTACAGGCACACATTCCCAATGATGAATGTGATCATAATATATACCTAAAAAGTATAATGAAAAAAACCAAATTAAAAAAAAAAGATTAACCCATGACCATCCCTATTCCTGTGAGCATTCTGGAAACTTTCTTTCACTGTAAGTGAACACCTTTATGTCCAAAGCCACCCGAGGGAATTTTCCTGAGAACCCTGGTTCCTCTGAAGCCCTCTAAACTGTGAGCTGCTCCTCCGAGGGCCACACACCACCAGCTCTTTCTCTTGATCTCCTCTACTTCTCTGCCACTGAGAAAAATACCTACTTCACTGGTGACCATTCATCCATTTGACCACTATCTGTTCAAGTTACTTTATGCTGCCAAACTCCTGGCCCTGCTTTCTTTGTACCTGACCATGTGAATCCAGTCTGTGGTTCTTCTTCTTCACCCATTTTTCTAATGTTGCTCTGGAGGATCCCCCTTCAGCAAGATGGCTTATCCGATAGCCCATTGGTCATGTTCTATCACTCCTACTTCGTCCAGCCTTTCACGTCCACTGCCAAGACCTGAATCTTTGCTCCACTCCAGATTCAACTGACACCTCACTTACTGGTACAGGTAAATTGGCTCCCTCACTCCCATCTTCTACCTCCATCCTTTGATATAGCACAACTTCCCCAGGTGCCTCCAATATCAGCAGTGTCTTGGTCTGTTTTCTGGTTTTTTATCCCCAAATGTAATGCTTTTGTTGGATTGTTCCCTAACCAGACCCTCAAATTCCTTACACACTCATCCTTCTAGCTTACCTGTCCTGAAAAATGCCCATCTAGAATCAATACACCAAACAACTTTCTCCACTTCTAAAGCCAAGGGTTGTTGGAGAAATGCAGGTCATTACAAATTCAGATTCTCCAAATTCAGGTTGGCTCTCAGTGCCTGAATTAAACAATCCTGTCATTTACCCTTTGGTGGGGTGGAAGGTTTCATTTCCCACTGCCATCAACAACTGTTCTAACCTTTTTTGCCTTCACAAAGCCCCTTCTCAATCCTCTCTTCTCACTCTACTCTCCATTTTATGGAGAAAAATTAGGTCATCAGACATGAATTCCAACTTCCTGCCCCTACTCCCTGATATAATTACCTACATCCACAGCCTTCTACCCTTTTCCCCATACAAAGCCAGATACTCTACCCAGTCTTTCCCTTTCCCTTACACTTTGCATTTGTCTTTCTCTACTGGCAACTTCCCCTCAGACTTTAAACAAGCTGACATCCTAAGCAATAATGTTTATCTCAGGCTGCCCTCTATCTGCTCTGTCATCTCATTCCTTTCTTACTCATCCACCTCCCAGAAGACTTGTTACTGTTTTACTCAGAGAATCAGACCATGACTTTGCCAACTTACTCCAACTACCTCCTACAAAAGTCACATATTAATTACCTCTCTACTATTTTCAGTCCTCATCTGGCTGGATTTCTTTGCCTTTTAGCACTCTGTCTGTGTCTGCCATTACTATTACGATGATCACTATTTTGAGATGTTATACATTGGGTGGCTTGAATAATAGAAATTTATTTCTTATAGAGATAGAAGCTGGGAAGTTTCATGACCTAGGTCTCTTCCTGGCTTCCACATAGCCATCTTCTTGCTGTACCTTCACATGGTGGGAGGGAGAATATGTGTTATGGTTCAGATCTAGACTGTCTCCCCAAAGCCTCATGTATTCAGAGATTGGGCTTTTGGAAGATTACTGGATCATGGGGATCCTATATTCATCAGTGAATTATCCTTGTCTTACAAGGATGTATTTCCCTCCCTGGGCCCTCCCTTCTCTCTGCTTCCTGACTGCCATGATATGAGTAGCTTTCCTCTGCCAGACTCTACCACCATGCCTTTCTTGCCTTGGAGCCAGCCAACAATGGACTGAATCCTCTAAAAACTGTAAATCAAATTAAACTATTTTCCTTTAGTTTGTGGATGTCGGCTATTGTGTCTCAGAATGAGGAAAGTGACTAACAGAGAGAGTAAAGTTTCTGATCTCTTCTTATGAAGGTACTAATTCCATCATGAGGACTCCATCAGCATGACCTGACATAAATCTAATTACCTCACAAAGGCATCATCTCCAAATATCACCACATTAGGAGAGGGGCCTTTGGGACTTCAATATATGGATTTTGAAGGATATATTGAATCTATAGCACCTTGCCTCCTGTTTGAAACATTCTATTCTCTTCCTTTCCATCTGCCTCTCCTGTGGTGTCTTTGGACCTTCATTCTCTGTCTTTGGTCCCCTCTCCTTTTCCGTATTCTTTTCCTCTATACTGCTCTTGAACTCTTACAATGACTTCATCATATTTTGATTTAACCACCACTCAAATGCTGATGGCATCCAGTTCCTGACCTCCCTTCACTCACATGACACTCACAGTCACTGACCATTTCATTTGGGTGCCCCATGAGCACCTCAAATTCAACAGATGCACAATGGCATTCATTATCTTCCCCTCTCTAAATTGCTCCTCATCCTGGATTCCTGCTCTCACCACACCCAGTCAACAAATTAGAAACTTGGTAGTCATTCCTGAGCCCTTACTCTTTCCCACTCTATCTATTTGCTGAATTCAACAAATTTGACTTCCTCAAAACCATTGCTAAGGAAGAACGTATTTATTCAAGCATTTATGGAATTTTCAAATTATAGTAACGTCCTTAGTAAATTAAATGAGTCCCCAACTAAATGTAGTGAAGCGATCAAACCTACAGTAGCAACATTTAAAGTTGTATCCTTCATACATAAAAGTCATATAAATGCCAAGAAGCTAATAAAACCTGCTGCAAAAACATTCACAAATATGATCCTCAGAAAAGATGTAGAATGAGGTTTGATCCAGTTATTTGGGGTGTCAGTTTGGGTTATATTGTGAAAGGTGACTTTCTCCTACCTGTGTAAGCACTACCTGACATTTTGCTTTTCTCTTTGAATCTAACCAAGTAAATATAAAGCACATATTTACTTTTTGAAAGTTTCTGACATTTGTGTGAGGAAGATGATTTAAATGATGTTTCATTTTCTTTACATATGGAAACCCAGGCTATGAGAGAAAAGATTTTTCATATGGCCAGTGACTATTTTGAGAGCTGTGGTGTAGAATAGAACCAGTCAAAAAGCATATGGTCACACAAAGAATGACCTTGAGCATTAATTTACATATAACTTCATTCAAGAACACTTGGCGTCAACTGCAAGGGGTAGGAATTGGTGGCTTAGGGTCTCCTCTGTACTCTGATGAGCCCCATGCAGATCTCTATCATTGCCTTTATCATACTGAATTAGAATATTGTGTCTGCTCTTTTAGTAGACAATGAAATCTTGGAAGTTAGTTCAGTGCCTTCCACATAGTAGATGCTCATTAATGAATGAATCAGTGAACAATCAGGATACAGGACATTGCAAGTTAGGTGGGCTTATTTCCTCAGAAATAAACTGGAGGCATGTTTCACACCTACCCCGCAACACATCTTATGTCATATCCTCCTCTCCCAAAAAGAATTTAAATCACTAAGACCTTTGAGAAAAGCTAATGATCAAAGGGGGTGGTCTGTGGTCTGGTCACAATAATTCACCAGAAACACCTCTGGCAGGAAGCTTCCTTCCTGAATAAGGCAGCAGTGAAAAGAATGGGCAGCCAGGTTCCTGGGGAAGCTTCTATCTCCCTGCCTCTGCCTCTACTTCTAAGCAAAAGAGGAAGAACACAGTCCATGTTCAATGTTATTGCCAACACCCATCAAGTGCTGCAAGTTCTGCCCAGGCCTCAAAAGCCACCTCTTTGGGACACCCACCCCCACACTCTTCTTTCCATTCAGGTTGGCATTACTCCCTGCTGTCACCGTGACAGCCAATCAATGAAATATATGGAATAAAACTGGGTTGCAACATTTTTTTTAAAACCCTTGTAGTTCAAGAAATATTTTTCAATGGTTTTGTGTGTGTGTGGTGTCCCTCTAAAGACAGTCACACTGAGGAAGGGATTTTCTTTTCTGCCCCATTGTGCCCAGCTTGGGGTAGCTGTCCTGGGCCAGGTTCTCCAGAATTTTTCTCTGAGACTGAAGGACAAAAGCAAGTGACTCATAAAGGAAGTGCTTCCAGAGACACCAGTAGGACAGTGAGGTGAGCAGAAAAGGAAAAGGAAGAAGTTGAGGCCCTGGCCAGACCTGGACTGCAGAGTGCACCTTGAGGCAAAGGGCTTTCAGACTCCTGGCCCTTTAGTCTTTGACTGCAGGAGACATAAACTCCCAGGTACTTTGGCCTCTCATGAAGTCAAGGCAGAGTGGCTCCAGGGGTTGGTTCCTTCCTCTGAATAAAGTCCTAGGTTCTGGCCATTAGGAGCAAAGCACACAAGATCTAGGAGACAGTGCACCAACCTGCAAGGGCACCCACTGAGGGGGCTGGGAACAATGACAGCTTCATTAGGACAGGACAGGTCGCAGCTGTGGTCAGCTGTATATTACATCATGGATGGTTTCTTTCAGAAGCTCCAGATGTTGATAACCCCTTAGCTTTTTCCCGTGGTTTGGCCTTTTGTAGACACTATCCTAATTCAGGACAATATTCTCTTGGATGCAGAGGAACACAGCCCACAAGGGCTGAAGGGAGGGTGTCCCTCAGCTTGTGGGCAAGGCCACTCTATACGTGAGCGATGGCCTGGGCCCCACATCCTCCTGCCCTCCACTGATGCGCAACATCACTGCAGTCACCTGGGTGATTTATGGGGCCTCCCCAGACTAAGTCACGACTGCCCGCTCATTGCCTTCCTTCTTTTCCAATGTGATAGATTTCATTTTCTCAGAAGCCACATCTCCTTGCATAATCAGAAGTGGGGGTTAGAGAAAAGAGATGATTGTGGTCTGAGAACACAGAATTAGCTGAACTCAAAAGCATGTCAAATGCCTCTAACTGCAAATGCCTTTTAAACAATGAGGTTGGAAAAGCTGCATTTTGCCCCCAGTCCCTGGCTTCTTTTAGAAACCCCATGTTGCTTTGAAGGGAAATATGATTCATTTGAATTCCTATTAATTGAACACATCTTCATCTTGTTTATGGGGGTAATTTATTGCCTATGAAAAAAATTTAGCCCCTCCCTTTCCCATTTCTGTTTCTCCCTCTCAGCATCTCCCTTCGTCCTTGTCTCTTATCTTTATTACCTACTCTCCTCTCTGTTCTTTCGCTTACTTCATGATATTCTCTTTCTCTCTCTCTCTCTCTCTCTCTCTCTCTTTCTCCCCATCTCTCATTCTCCCCCATTTTTAACTTTTAAATATTTGCAACTTTGAAAGTTCTTGATTTTTAAAAATGACACATAAAATTGAATGTATCTATTATATACATGATCTTTTAAATATTTGTACATTCTGGAAAGATTAAATCTAATTACAAAGACATCATATTTTACAATAGATCTCTTGAATTCATGCTTCTATCTGTGATTATAAATCCACTGGATGGCATATGCCCATCTCTCTCGCCCTCCCCAGCCACCTCAGCCTCTGGTAACCACCTGCTACTCTCTATTTCTGTAAGATTAGTTTGGTGGGGGGCACGCATAAGTGAGATCGTGCAGTATCTGTCTTTCTGTGCCTCGATTGTTTCCTTGATTGAACACAATTCAATGCAATTTGTCTTTCTTATTATTTTTTCCTGGGACATCTCTTCCTCCTACTCCATTGTCCTCTCTTCATCCCCTCTTTACTGTCTATAACTATGTATCACTTTTTATTTCCTTTTCCATCTTCCTTCCCTTTGCTAAGTCTTTGTTATCAGCACAGAAATTGTGCATTTTCAGGCTAAGACTCACATGGGTAAGTCAGGCTCCTACCAATTGAGGTGGAGACAAAGACAACTCCTGCTCTGTCTGTGAGCTCAATCTTACTCTCTAACAACCAGTGCTCCAAAGACTGTGAGTGAGCTCTGTGTCAGCTGCAGATTAACCAGTACCTGAGTGAGCTGGACCACCTGTAAGGACATGCGCAGAGCCCCAGAGGAGGAGGTGTGCTGCTTCAAGACATTTAGCCCCAAGGACTTTCCTGTTAATGGGATCTTACCACTTGCCCCTTGGGTAATGGAAGTTGCCAACCTGAGCTATAGGCCTGGGAGATGGGAAAGAAGGAGTTTGAGCAAGGTATTTCCAAAGTGGCACCAACCTTTTGGTTGTACCTCTGATTTGCTGTGTGGAACTCGAACCTGCCCTTGAAAAGCAAAACTCTTTTTATGGAGTTTATATTCTCTACCACTATTTCTTGTTATTCCCCCTTATTTTTCATTAATATCTCTTAATGAACAAAGAAGAAAATTAAAACTGTAATCTGTTCAGATACCTCTTAGAATTCAAATTAAAAATTTTATATTAAGAATCTTCAACCACACATAAAGTTATAAAATGAAAAGTGAAAGCTTCCTCATCTTGTATTTCTGTCCCTGTTGGTGGCTAACCAGAGCTAGCAATTTCTTACAGTCCCCTCCTGGGAAAAACTGCATACCCCAACAAAATATGTGTCTATTCATATAACTCTCTGATTTTTGAACATAAGATTGTGGGAAAAAAGATTGTGCCATACACATATTCTGCATCTTTCATATTTTATTTCACTATACTATACATAGATCACTCACTCTGTGTGTGTGTGTGTGTGTGTGTGTGTGTGTGTGTATGTTACTGGGGATTGAATGCAAGGGCTTTGCCTTCCACATCTCCAACTCTTTTTATTTTTTTATATTGAGACAGGGTCTTGCTAAGTTTCCCAGGCTGGGCTTGAACTTGTAATTCTCCTGTGTGAGAGTTCTTGGATTGAAGGTATGTGCCACTATGCCAAGCTAATTGTTTTAAAACACACTTTTGTCTAATATACATTATAGAGATACACTTCAGCTAAGTTCTTAGCCATAAGTTTATCAGGTCAAAGAATTTGAAATTTTGAGATACTTCATCAAGTGTCACCCCCCGAAAGGATGCAATGATTTATACTCCCACAAAAAGACTACATGAAAATGTCTATTCTCTCATCAACATTAGATAAGATCAATTTTTTTTAAAAATTGCCAATCTGATTGCTGAAAACCAGTGTCATTTTTAAGTTTGGATATCTTTAATAGCGAAAGAAGTTGAGGTCAGGGAACAGAGGATGAAGAAGCAGGAGGCCAGGGAGCCACATCTTCTCTTGGAGTTTGCTGTCGTGGAGGGAGGGAGAAGCCATGGTGGGAATTAGGAACCAAGGAGGCTGAGGGCGAAAGGGGTGAGCGGCAGTGGGCAGTGACAGACAGGAGGGAGGGACCTTGACAGTGGATGGAAGAGACAGCTGCGGGCAGGGGAGGGCCAGCTCCTGCTCTCCAGGAGAGTGGGCCTGGATGCTTTTGGCTTGGGGGCAAGAACACTCCCGAAAGTTTCCCACCGCAGGACTTTGCATCTCTTTGTTTTAGTCTGTCTTAGCCCAGGTCATCACAGAGATACTTAGTAGTAGAAATGTGCCTACATTCAGAATTCTGGAGACTAAATCAGATGATGACAATAATAATTCTGTTGCCTTTGTAAAAATTTTACTATAACTTTTGATAAAATAGTATGCTATTTTCTTTCTTTCTTTCTTTCTTTCTTTCTTTCTTTCTTTCTTTCTTTCTTTTTTTTGTATGGGGGATCAAACTCAGGACCCTGCACTTGTGAGGCTGGCACAGTGCCACTGAGCTAAATCCCCAGCCCTAGTACTATATGCTAAAATGAAAATAATTGCAGCATGTGACAACTGCCAATATGAAAAGTTTGAGTGATCTATGTGTTTAAGAACACAAGGGCGAGACCAGGGTGTAAGGTTGGGACTTACAAGGCACTTGCTGTCTGCTCCCATTCTCTTAGTCCACAGACTTTGATTCTACGAGTTTATTTTCCCAGCTGCGTGAACACTGCCCCCCAAATACTCCAAAGCCTGTTCTTGCCAACCTTGGACCTGTATGTTGTAGCCAAGTTCATTTGCTCCTTAAGATCATCCACTTCTCCCATTCCATGCCTGTGAGGCCACTATCTGTTCATACTCTCACTTCCTATGTGCTTTCTTAAGTGCAATGTCCCAAGTGACTGATAGGAAAGCTGGCTTCTTGGTAAGGTTAACATGTGCCCACAACCAAATTGGCATTCTAGTGGCCTTGTGTATGAGAAATCAAGTCTAACTGTGCCCAATGCAGCTGTGAAGGACACATTTCTAATCTGCAGAGCTGAGAAGCAGAGATCACATCTGTAATTAGACTATCCAAACCCTCCAACCCATTTGAAGCAACCATTCAGAGCTGTCCTTCCTGTCCCAGACCTGCATTCTAACTTTTCCTGGGTGGCACTGTATCCTGGATCCACCTGGAAAGTTACAACCTTTTGGAACAAGATCTGCACTTGCCTAGAACACCTTGACTTTCTCTGTGGATGATCAGACCCTGATTGAACTAGAGATGGGTCTCAGTTCACTCAGAACAGACATGCTGTCAGTGTCCACCCTGACCAAAGGGATGTTGACCCAGTGCTTGCAGCCTCACATTTCTGCCCAATACTTTCACAACTTGGAAAGGAAAAGCTCCCTCTAGCAGAGGGGAAAAGAACTCTCTATAAAATTCTCCCATCATCACAGACTTGAAGACCAGACCAGAGAACAGAGGCGGGTAGTTCTTGCCTTCTTCCGTCTCATGGTCCTCACTATACAGGGACCATCAGGACTTCATGACCTCCACTGATCCTCCTTTGCTGGACCTGGTGTTGTTGAGTAGAGTCCTTGGTTTCTATATCTGCACAATACATTCTGTGTCACAGCTGCTCACTGTGAAGCTGGGAAGAAATCCAGCTTTTATCTAGGCCAGGGATTTCAGCAGTAGAACAAAATCCCACATGAACATAGGTCTACTACATAAAATACATAAAAGTAGAAACAGGTGAATTAAAGCTGGCGTGGTGGGCAACTTTACTTTCCACATCTTCCCCCATCTCCTGGGTATCTGTAAAGCAACAAAGGAACCCTAGGTACCATAAGACAGATTTTGTAAGCCACTTGGTGAAGCTGCACTTGACAGGCTAGGTGTAGATCAAAAAGAAGAAAAAGAATTGAGACAGGCTGATATATAGAATAGTAACATTCACTTGGACTGTGGTTGCTACCTTACAGTAATACATATTCTGCAAAAAGACTTTGAAACTGAAGATACACACTCAGCACAATAGAAAGGATGCCTATTGGTGGGGGGGAGTGAGGAGGGAACATAAATGGGACTGAGTAAAATATTTAATTAGTGAAACAAGATGATAGGTTTAAAATGGGGCAAACTCCCTGCTGATGAATCTAAGCCTCTCATTTTACCGATGAAACTGAGGCCCAGCAGGGGGCCACAAAGATTGGCTGCATGATCTGGATAGAACTGTAGCTGTCAAAAATCCTAAGTATAGGACTAAAGTGTTAGCCATTTGCTTCTGTGCTGTGAGCATTTTGCCTGGGAGTCCTCATGTCCTCCATTATTTAGATACAGGAAGAGCTGAAGAGATCAAACACAAACCACCACAGATACTTAATAAATCCCTGAAGCACATCGAGGACAAGAGGAGAGGTGGGCTGAGGCTCAGGGAGTGTGTGGGGAACCCACAGGGGACATATGCAAAAGACAGTTTTACAATATGATGGAGTATTTTGCTTTAAGGAGCTTTAGCTGTTACACTTTGGGTCTAGGATTCATCTAGAATTAATTCATTGAGCATTCAGTCCTTCATATGGGTTCCACATTAGCAGGGTCAACCAAGGAGAAAAATATTAGAAAACAAATTTCCAAAGTACAAAACTTGAATTCTGCCACATCTTCAGCCCCTCTCCAGCACTCCTTTGAGCACTGTTAGCCTGTAGTCTTGCTCATGTACTATACAGGTGGGATAACCACGGTTGCATATACATGGAGCACATACAGACTTGCTTTGTTGTCATTTTCCTCTACATAGCACAATATAACAACTATTTACATAGCATTTGTATTAAGCATTGTAAGTAATTTAGAGTATATGGCCAGTGTGCATAGGCTGTGTGTAAACAATACATCATTTTATAGAAAGGACTTGAGCATCTGTTGATTTTGGAATCAGGCTAGGGGTTCTGGAACCCTAACCTTTTGGATGTCAAAAGATGACTGTATACAGTGTGAGGCAGGAATAGAGGTTTTGAGGGGTTTTCGCCCATATACCTATCCAGTTGTTTCAGAACTATTTATTGAAAAGACTTTCCATTCCCCATTGGATTATTTTTGTGCCTTTGCTGAAAATTAAACAATGATACAAATGAAGGTCTATTTCTGGCCTCTTTCTTCAGTTCCTGAGATCTCTGGGTTTATCTGTTTTTCTGTACTGCATGGGTTTGATTATTGTAGCTTAATAGTCTTGAAGTTATGTAATGCAAGTTCTCCACTTTGTTCTTCTCTTTCAAGATTGCTTTGGCTATTCTAAGCTCTTTGTATTTCCATAAGCATTTTAGAATCAGCTTGACAATTTCTGGAAGAGAGAACAAAAAGAAAAAAGAAAAGAAAAGAAATCCTGCTTGGATTATAACTGAATGATGCAGCATTTGACACATGTCAAAATTCCTGCTCCACATTCTCACCCATGCATTTAGTAAACAGTGAAACTGAGACATAGAGGAAATTAGGTGTCTTGCCTAAGGCCACAAGTTATGTTGTGGTTCCAGTAATCCCAACTCCCACTACTGGGCTCAGTATGGCACCTTGTCCAAGAAACACTCAGAATTGTCTCCTGTGTGGACCAACACCCATGGTGATAAAAGACTATAGCAGACAAAAGCCTCAGTCAGAGCTACCTACTCAGTAGTCTACCTACTGAACGGTTTTCTTATAGGGAAAAAAATGCCATTAGTTTTCAGAGTGACAAAGTCTTATCTTGTCACCATGGTAACTAATCTTCAGGCATCCCCACTGATCTCTTTCTTGAAAAAGCTTTTCTTTCAAATTTCCTAGGCCTTAATGGCAGGCCCTGACTCTTTATTCTGATGTCCACTGAAGAAGGCCAAGATAGCACAGAACAAGGGGTTGTATCTTAGCACGTTATCCCTCACTAGGAAAGGCCAGTATCTTGGACACTCCAAGGGAGCTGTGGTAGTAGGGGTTAACTTCCTGGAATTTTCTGAGTGTGGGTTTTGTACTGATGTGCATTGGTTCAAACCCATAATTCTTGCTCTTAAGAATCTTTCTATCCACTTAACTAGTTAGGAAAAAAATTAAAGAAAGCTAAATAGTCAAATGAAGATATGGAAATCTTTGACAGACCTGTCATGTGACTCCAAAAAAGGGGCACAGAATTGACCTAGTAAAATACTATTACTGTACTTGTATTGTTCTCTTTCAGCAGCCTCAACATCCCTGAGTGACAAATGGCCATTCTCTTTGGTAAGTTCCAAAGGCTGAAAATTGTGTATATCCATGAAATATTCTTTACTAACACCTCCTCCTGGGGACAACTCACAAAATTACCTCCACTTGGTGCTATCCCAGAGGCCCACAATGATCCTCACTTGGTTGGTATGAATTTGAGTCATGTGTCCTACTAGCCCATGTCCTTTCACATTGAACCTTTATGTAAAGTTATAGAGCAGAGATGCATCACAGATGGCCTGGATATTGGGACATATGCTAGCTAGAACTGACACCAGAGAAGAAACCAGCTCAAGCCCTTGCCAGAAAACCCACAAAGGGAGATTTAGGGGAATGAGATACAGGGACTCTATTGAGGGAGATCTAGGTTAGAGAGACCTCCAGGATGCACCCGAGAGGACATTTCCCATATCTCGTGGTCAAGGAAGAAGAGTCCCTGTCTCAAATTTTCTCTGGGGCCTTGAGTGTCCCTACTGTTGGATATTTAAGAAAGCACAGTTGGGGCCCCAGTCAGGCAAGAAGTACAAAATAATTTATCCAGCAAGAGTAACTGATTCACTTAGAATATTTAGTGAAGGCCTAAAGGAAATAAAAATCAAGTATACTTAGTTAGAAACACCATGCATGAGTAAGAAGTGGAGGTCCCTGGACCCCTGTCTGCTCACCCTCTGTCCCACCACTCAGGTCCTTGGTCTCTGCCTCCTTGGCATTTCCTCTGGTACCAGAACATTCCCTGTATGTGGTAATTCTAGTGAGGAACAGGCTGAACTCAAAGTCACTAATTCCATTTGACAACCAGTCAGGATATGCAAGTCTTTATTTGGAAAATGCCCCTGGTCCAAAAATGTGCCAAGATCTGGGAACTCTCCCTAGGGCCAGGATAGCCGATCTGGGGCTCTCTGCCCTGGGAAAGTCAAACAACAGAAAAGAAACTTGGGCTCACACTCGTCACTTTGCATTTGGTCCACACATCCTAAGATCCTTCTGCCAGCCTGACTTCTATCAGAGGAGTCAGTTTTGTGTCTGAGCAGTTACCCCAGAGGAAGAGGATTCCCTTTGCTGAAGGTATCACCCTCCCTGAGACCCTTCCCTGCCTATCTCAGTAGCACAGTGTGGCTTTCTCAAAACCCCTGGAAAATGACTGGGTTTGGCTGTATCTTCAGTCTTGACCTTAAGACATTAAGCCCCATTCTTGGCATGGACAGAAGCAGAGGAGAACAAATGCACTCTTGAATAGGACTGACATAGACACAGCACTATGACCTCTTGCCCTAATATTAATGAACCACTTGTTCTTTTCTCCTGAGCCCATGTAAGGCCTCAATATCCTTTCTCAAAGTAATTGATAGGAGATGGAATCTAGAAGAATCTAGAAGATGAAGCTCACTCTCTATGCTTCTTCTAGAGGTTAGAGTGTATTATTAAGAGTAGACCATGGAGCCAAGTATGGCAGCACACGCCTATCATCCTAGAGCTCTGGGAGGCTGAGGTAAGAGGATTGCAAGTTTAAGACCACCCTGAGCAATTTAGCAAGACCTTGTTCAAAATATAAAATGAAAAAGGAGTTGGGAATGCAGCTCAGCACAAATGCCATGGGTTCAATCCCCAGTACTGCAATCAATCAATCAATCAATCAATCAATCAATCAATCAATCAATCAATAAATAAATAAATAAGAAAGAATGCTCCATGGAAGATATAAGGGTTGTAGTACTTGTGAAGGAGGAGAATGTGTTTTGTTCATTCATTTAACTTAATTCATCAGATATTGACTGAGCAGTTACCATTTTTGAGCAAGCACTGTTCTACACACTGGGAGACATAAAGTCTATGGATGTGAGTGGTAGAAAGAGACAAATAAGGACATAGTTCCATGTCCTGATTGCATGGTAGAGGTAGGGAGAAAGTGCCATGGGAGTTCTCATTAGGGACAACCAAACAAGACTGAGGAGCCAGAGGAAGCGTCTTAGGGAAAACATTTTCCTTTTTTAAGGAAGAAAAGAAAGGAGCTGAATTTGGAAGCAGTCTGGGGAGGGCATAGCAGACTATCAGAACCATTTATGTAAAGACACAGATTGCAACAGCAACCCAAGTGGCTGGATGACTAAAGCAAAGGGTATCAGATAGACACAAGAGAGGAAATGAGTTTTCATGTGTGTTTCTCAGAACTCTAATGTCACAAAAATATAATGGGGGAATGTTTAAGATGAATTCATGGCCCTTTGTGTGCAGAAGGGCTTTGTAGGGTGGGGGATAGAATTGGGACTCCAGAGAGAGAAGTGGTGGGCTGGGAGCATCAGCATCAGCAGGCAGCTTGTTACAAATGAAATTCACGGAGTCAGACTCTCTGAGGATGAGGCCTGGGGATTTGGGTTTACATACATGGCCTGTGATTCTGATGTAGGCTAAACATGCAGATGCACTGCTCCCAAATTATAGTCATGTTATTACATCATTGATTCTGTCTGTATGTCCCTGGGGTATCTTCACTGTCCCAAATCAACACAGCCTTTCTCCTACTCCACTCAGCACCACCTCCTCCTGATTTACCAGAGACCTTTAATGTTTCTCTCTCCCCAGATTTTAGCCTCTACATTCCAGTATGGCTTTGGTCTCCCCACATCCACCCCATGTGTCCTCATGCCCTGGGAGCTTGTCAGTCTAAGAACCTGAATCCACTAGACACCGATAAAAGGCTCAGAGGTGGTGTGACAGTGACCATAATGAAGCATGCAACAATCCATTCAGCAGAGGGACTTTTATTTTCTTCTTCATCCTCCTGGGCAAGAATGCAGGCCAAGTCTAAGCACCAGCAGCCTGGGCTCATATCCTGGCTTCTCCTCTTTCTGGCTGTGTGATTTTCCCCCAAATTATTTACAATCTCTGTGCCTAGTTCCCTAAGCTATAAAACAGAGATAACAGTACCTACCTCACAGGGTCATGGTGGGGAAGAATGAGTTCATACAGGAAATGTACTTAGATCAGTGCCTGGCTCA
The DNA here is from genome assembly GCF_000247695.1 of Heterocephalus glaber. The sequence goes on along the minus strand of NW_004624741.1, from coordinate 5,481,848 downwards.
GTGAATATGACTATTACCAGGACATTATTCAACAACTGCACCTTCCTGTCCCCAGTCTCTCCTAGCTGCTCTTGGCTTTGCCGCCTGGCCCACTAGACACATGGCAGCTTCATGCTGAATTGGCCATTCTTTTCCTCAAAAGTCCTTGGTGGCTCCCATTGTCATCATCGACTTTAAGCACCTTGTCCCTCTCCTCTTTTAACAGTAGAACCCTTTGTCATTTTGCTTCTAGTGGCCTCTTAAGGTAACAGAGGACCTGGTTGTGTTGAAGTCAGGGAACAGAGAGGCTTTTCCAGGCTTCTTCTTGCCCATTTTTATCCCCAAAGAGACAACCCTTGGAACTCTGAGACCCAAAGAGTCCAGCATGAAAACCTCTGGCCTGTGAAGTCCAGACAGCCCATCAAGGTGCTCATTTCCTCCAAGGTCATGGTTGCTGGAGGACAAATCCCCATGTACAGTCCCCTTACACTTTTGGCTAGAGCTGCTCACATGGCCCACCCTTCCAGATGGCCTTGGCTGAAGATCCCATCTAACTGGTCTTGCTCAGCTCACATCCTTCCAGTCAGCCCAGCCCTGGAGGACACTCCTTCCTCTCAACCCTGATCCTTCTTATATTTGTCACATACCCTTCCCAAAGGCGGAAAACAGACCCTGGGGAGTCCTGAGAACAGAGAAACCCAGGAGGAGCTATTTCCAGAAGGATCTGGCCAGATGCCCCGGCTTTGTTCCGATTTCCAAGGTCTTTTAGAATTTTCTCATCACATTACAGGAAAAGTATAATGAAGCCTTCATTTCTCCCTCATTTTAATAACTTTTGTTGTGTTTTCTGATTACAAAAGTAATATATGGCCAATTTATTGGAAGATATAGGTAAAACACAGAAAATTACAAAAATAAAATAAAGTTTAATGCCTCTACACAAAGATAGGTTTGTTAATATTTTGGTATACTTCCTTTCAGCATTTTTGTATGAATATATTCATACAGTTTGGATCATAATTATATATCTATAGGTTACAAGTCATTGGAAATTCCTCAAAACCAAATTTTTAATAGCTGAAAAGTATTCCTTCAATTGGAGGTGCTTATTCAATAAACATTAAGTAACATTTATTGAACACATTACGTGTTGGTTTTGTGTTCGGTGCTGATATATGTTGTAATGATCAGACAGGAATTTGGTCTTATGGCATTAACAGTCCATAGTATGAGGTGGGTTTTTAACAAATGAACTTGTAAATAAAACTAAAATTACAAATTATACTGGGTGTATTACAGAAAAGAACAACATGTTGGGAAGAAGCTTAGCACAGAGGACAAGCATAACTAAGATTGAGGATACAGGAAAAGGATCTCTTAGGAAATGCTATTTCATTCGAAATCCTTAGAGTGAATAAAGTTAATAAAATTGGGGGTAGAGGAAAATAATTCAGACTATGTTCAATTTTTCTGCATTCACACTGCATAACAATGAAGCAAAATCTCAGTGGCCAACAATAAGACTTACTTCTCTCACTCCCAGGTCTGAGACTTGGCTGGGGTCCGAGAGATCTTGGCTAGGCTCTACTATCCTGCTTCCAAGCTACAGGTTGGTTATGAGTCTGCTCCAAGGGTCTCATTCAGAGCCAGATAACTCCAGGGACATGCTCTGTCATGGTGGATGACAGAAGAGGGAAAGGCCAAGACAAACTTCCTGTGCACATTTCCCCTAGGCTAGCATCAAGTCTGTTAACTCCATCAGCAAAATCTCAAGGTACCAGAGTCAGAAACTATGCCCCATCTTGTCCACAGAGACGCTCTGCAGAAGGTAGGGGTGGACATTTATTACAGGGATAGAGTAAAGAATTGGGAGCAATAATACAACCTACCTCATAGGCAAAAGAAAGACTTGAGTAAGTCAGGCAGGAATTAGAAAAAAGGCCACAGTGGTGAGATAATGTTAATATTAGAGAGGTAGCAAGGAAATTTAAATTTCATTTTTACTGCATTAAAATGCCAAACTACAAGATTCTAAAGAAGAGTGATGGGGAGGTGATGTGGGTAACCTCATGGAGCACCCATTCCCAATACTGTTTTTCCATGTCTTTCTCTAATGAACCACACAATTTCCACAAGTACTTGTAGCTAGGAACATTCATGTGATATAGTTCTGGCGAGTGGGATAAAAGTTTATGTTCAATAAGAAAAGTTTCTGGGAATTCTTTTGGCTTACCTAATAAAAAGAGGGGATTAAACTACTCAGCCTGTCAGCCAGGCGACGCAGAGGGTAAGGAAAGGTGGGAGTCCCACAATCCCTTCTGAAGGTTTGACACAGTGACTTAAGTATCTCCATGAAGCTCCACCTCCTAAGGTCCCACCCCCTCCCAGTAGCACTGTCTTGGGGACCAAGCCTTTAAGACCTGGGGGACAAACAATGTCTAAACTATGCTGTGACGTCCTCAGAAGAACAAAACTACGGGTATAAGAAGCAGATAAGCTGTTGCAAGCATTGAGGGTCAGGGGAGGGAATGATTCTTTTTGTAGTCATGGGACTCTTGAGGGTGGTAGAAGTGTTTACTATCTTGATCATTGTGATGGTGATTGTGCAACTCCATGTAGTTATCAAAACAGAACTGTATACTAAAACTCCATTTTAACTTTAAAATGAATACAAATATAAATAAAACTTGTCCAATGTATCTGAAGTCATTGATGACTTTCAGAAAAGCCTTCTGGGGGAGGAAGGGCATGGCAACCAGGCTGAAGAGGCCCAGGAGTATGAGGCAACAAGGAAAGGGAGACAGAAGGAAGATACACGAGTAGGAAAGGGGAGGAAGGAGAAGGGTAGAAGCTGAAGGACATGATGGGGCCCTTGGTCAAAGTCAGGGTATTTATTAACCTCAGAAGCCAACGGTTGTTGACACAAGTCCTAGGTTCAAGGCTACTTTTGTCATCAGTTTGTACAAAGCCCATCTCTTGTCATTTCCCTTCAGTCTCTGACCCACAGGTTCCCACACTAGAATTTATGATTCATGTCCTTGAGTGTGCACGTATGCATCTTTGTAGACATGAAATGTTACTCTTTTGCATTTGTGCTTTGAATTCATATAAATGGGTTTGTATAGTTGGCCTTTTTCTCTTCTTTCCCTCAACATGCTTTTGAAAAGCTCCTCTCCCATGGTAGACATGCTGCTGGCTCCAAGAGCTGTGTAGCAATCTCCAGGGAGTATCCATTACACATCGCCTATCCACTCTCCCAGCCATGGACTCTAAGTGGCCTCTAGTAGTTGTGATGGACCTCTGTGTGTATGTGTTGCCTTTTAGGCCATGGGAC
>NW_004624741.1:5455234-5472853 GCF_000247695.1 Heterocephalus glaber | reverse complement strand
GAGCGGCTCTGGGCTCTCTGTCTGGAGCCTGTTCTGATTTTCAGTGAAGTCTCCGGGTGCCTCAAGACTGGTCACTGCTTCTAAGTCTCAGTTTTCTCAGTAGTAAAGGAGGAGACTGCACAAATCTCTGTGCCAGTGAGGATGGGCCAGGATATGCAGCAGTAATAAACCCTTCTCACCAAATTTCAGTTACTCTAAAAACAATCCATGCAATTTTTAAGCTTGTATGTCTGACTTATTTCACTTAACATTATGGTCTCAAGGTGCATTCATTTTTCTACTAATGGCTCGTTTGTCCTTCTTTATGGCACAGTGGTACTCCATTGTATATAAATACCATGCTTTCTTTATCCATTCATCTGTTGATGGACATATAGGCTGTTTCCACAATTTAGGTATTATGAATTGTGCTACTGTAAACATAAAGATCAAAGTAAGAGACAGATGATAATACATAGAGAGATATATATTTTACAAAAGAGAAAGGAATCAAGAGATGGAGGGAGAGGGGAGGGGAGGGAGAGGAGAGGGATGAAAAAAGAATTAAGATGTGTTATGTACATGTACTAACTCCCAATGAGGAGTGTAATCATTATGTACTGCAGACCCGTACTAATAAAAAATAAAAATTAACAAAAGAATAAAATCCAAGAAAATAAAAAAATAAAACCTAAGTTTATTTCAGGTTTACTGGTGCTTTTTTCACTGAGAACTCAGGATAACAGAGCCATCTTTTGTAAATTTTTGCAAGCTACCAAGGCAGAGGAAAAAGAGAGTGTCTCAAGGCACACACAGCCTCAGCTCCTGCTGGAAGGGGCATGTTTCCAGTCACATCCATGAGTCAGGTCTTGTCTGTGACTATGTCAAACTTCAAACAAGCAGGGGGTGTGACTTTCCCAGTGCTTGGAAGGAGAAAGGCACATTTACAAACAGCTGCGATGACTGCTGCTATGCTCTCCCATACCGTGAGATATTTTTAATATTTTAAAATAGTAAATGTTTCCTTCTTCCAGTGGCAATCATCCAAACGTTCCCTTCATCACCTTCTTCTACGATGTGGTTTCTCAACCACGAATATGCAACCCAGCTATTGACTGATGTCACCCTGTCTTTCAGATTTAAATAAAACTAGCTGACTCTCCTCCAGTGAGAAGTCCAAGATCTCCCTAGGAGCATTCTGCAAGCCCCTGGGGTCACCTCTCTGGTCACTCTCAACTAATCTTGCCCTCATTTGTATGTCATCTCCAATGGCTTTTGTCTCCTTCCTGTTCTATTCCAACATAAAACCGAGCCTCTTTTCTTTGATTTCCCTTAATTCACACAAAGCACCACCTGTGTACAGCTGGGAGACACACAGAATGGCACCACACATAGATTGAAAAATGGGTATCAGCTATTTCTATTCTCTGGAGTCTTCAGATCATCTGTTGTTGGCAATTTCTCTGTGCTTTTCTCTATAGGTGAAAACTCCTCATTTCTTATCTGGCTCCAGACATATACTTTCACATACAGACTCACAAAGTGTCTACTAATCAAAGAACCATCTTCTTCAGGTCTTGAGTGGCTCAGAAATCCTGGCAGAGACTCTGAAATTCCAATTGTCCTGCCTCTACTCCAGCCCAGACTACTCCATGAGCAAAAGGGAGCAGTATAGAGATTTATGTCCCCACAAACTCAGGTATTTCTGTCTTCTTCTTGCCCTGCCCTTAAAAGGCAGCAAATGCTAAAGCAAGTTTTTAGTTTTAAATAACTCTTTTTCTTTTTTAAATACAAACACTGCTGTTTTATGAAGCACTCACATGCCAATGCGAAGTACCTTGCCCTATCCCAGACCCATGAGGATGGTACTGTTTATCCTCATTTTATTGATGAGGAAACTGAGGCTTGGGGAGGAAAAGCTGTTTGCCTGAGTCCCCCGAACAGCTTGTACAAGGTACCCTGCAATTCAACCTAGCCCTCTTCCATCTTCATTGAACTTCGTTTCTCACCACATGTGTTTTACAGGTGTAGTCCTTCACCAAAATGGCTCCAACAAAGCAGGGAAAAAATTACCTGAAGGGGCATTTCCTGCTATCACCTGCCTTTTACCTTTTTTAGATTAATTTTATTGGTACATTTTAGATATACATAATGATCATATTCATCATAGGGAATTTGTACCTGTATATATGTCTTGATTCTTTTTCCCCAATCCCCTCCCCTCCCTTCAACCCCTCCTCCCTTCCTTATTTACAAAAGCTGTTTCATTTTTTTCCTTCTATTCTCTTTTTCTTTTCCCTTCCTTACTTGTCCCCTTCCCTCTTTCTTGTTCCCCTTCCCATTTAAACATTTTCTTCCTATTTCCCAATATCTATTATACATTTTGGTCCTTAGTTACACTTTTAGTTTCATACCAGAGAAATAGTGCAAAATCTAAACATGTTTGTTTGATTTATTTCACCTAAGAGTATGGTCTCAAGTTGCATCTAGTTACCTAGAGACATCTCGAGTTTATCCTTCTTTATGGCAGAGTAGTGCCCCATTGGATATTTTTAAAATACACATATCTTCTTTATCCATTCATCTAATGATGAGTATTTGGTTTGTTTACCAGATTTAGCTATTATAAATGGTGCTGCTATAAATATGGGTGTGCGTGTTTATAGCGCTGTGGTATGATGCTTTTAATTCTTTCAGGAAGATACCAAGAAGGGAAACACCTGGGTCAAATGGAGGCTCTAGTTTTAGTTTTTTGAGGAATCTCTATGCTGACTTCCAACACTCATCAAAAATGGAGAAGGGTTCCTTTTTCCCGAAAACCCTGTCAGCATTTGTTATTGGTAGATATCTTGATGATAGCCATTCTTTTTTTTTTTTCACTTATCCTCCTTGCTTTATTTCTTTTTTTTAAATTAATTTTATTGGTACATTTAAGGTATACAATATAATGACATTCATCATTGGAAATTTGCACCTTTACATAATCCATCTTGGTTCTTATTTTTTCCCCATTCCCCTGCCCTCCTTTCAACTCCTCCACCCTTCCCTATCTACAAAGACTTTGTTTCCATGATAATAGCCATTCTTTCTGGAGTGAGATGGAATCTCAGTCGTGTTTTAATTTGCATCTCCCTGATGATCAATGATGTTGAACATTTTTTTGTATGTTTATTTGCTGTTTGTACTTCTTCATCTGAAAAGTGTCAGATGTCATTTCAAAGTGTCAAAGTGTCATTTCAGATGCCCATTTTTGGATTGAGTCTTTAAATTGGGGGGAGGGGTCTGACTGAGTTCTTTATATATTCTAGATATTAGTCCTTTGTCTGAGGAACACCTAGCCAAAAGTTTTTCCCACTCTGTGGGTTTTTCTGTTCACTCTGTTGGTGGTTTCTTTTGCTGTGCAAAAGCTTTTTAATAAGACAAAATCTCAGTTGTTGATTCTTTGTAATATTTCCTGCTCAATCAAAGTTTTGTTCATAGAGTATTTGCCTAAATCTACGTCTTTAAGAGTTCTACCTATTCTATATTCTTGTAGATTTGATGTTTTTGTTTTAACATTTAGATCTTTGATCCATTTTATTTCAGTTTGGTACCCGCCTTTTATCTGATCCTGAAGTCTAGCTGCAAGACAGCAAAGGGGACAACCCCTCGGTGTGCTAAGCTCTGCTGTTTGCTGCACAGGGAAGAGAAAAGAGGTAAAAACCTCTTGTATTTGAGTCCCTTGAGTGTACTCCTGAGTCAGGAGAAGCAGGACGCCCTGATATGTGCCCTGCGCCCTACAATGTGTCAGGAGAGAGCTCAGTAGGGGTGAGGGCCAGCTGTGCAGAGGGCTCTTCATGATTACTGCCAGGACAGGTTGCCAAGTTTTGCCTTCTATAGGGGTGAGTTAACAAACATTTTCTTACATTTCCCCCTTATGACCAAGGAATATCTGCCCTACTCTGCTGCAAACCTCCGTGGTTTCTCAGTCTGGGCGCTCGAAGTCTGACTCCTCAGGCTGATCGTGCATTGATGATTCTTCTTCCATTGTATTTGACACCTTGAGAAATCATTAACTGCTACCTCTTGCAATTGCAACAGCCTTCCTACTATGGAAGAATAGATACAAATATTCTCATTTTGCAAGTGGGGAAACAAGTCGGGGTGGGGGGGACTCACCTTAGACCTCCCATCTTCTTACTAGGGTGAGATGAGTCCCCAAATCATTTTCAATTCAGTCCTGAAATGCTCCTGGGTCTCAAGGTTGCCTTACAGGGCCTAGAGCTCAATGACATAGCAGCCATCAGTCACCCCAGGAATTCTCACAGGCAGAATCAGGCACCTGAAATCCATCTGCTTTTAGCAGGAGTCTCATTTGTGGGTGCAAGATTTCACTTCCCTCCTTGTTTATCTGGAAATAGCTTTACCACCCAAAAACGTTGCCCTTTATTTCTTTGAGACTACATAGCACTTCTCATTATAAAATAGAGGTGTTATTGTTCCCCAAAATTGCTTTGAAGATATAATTACAATGGGAAAACTCCTGGTCCAGTCCTGCACCCTCACTACCCGGATGCCCGAATCAACCACATCTGATGAGAAAATACCATGTATTTTCTCTATAACACTATTTCCCAAGTTCCGCATTTTTTAAGAACACGAGGGAGCATAATTCAGAAAAGTCTAGATACTAAAAACTGTCCAGGATCATAATGCCCCTGCAGTTTCCACATGGCCAATGTTTGTGGTGATCATTGAGAAGCGGCTATAAAAACCCTGTTACTTTCAGTGTTTTCTTTTCTTTTGTGCTCAATTCCAGTCCCCCACTGTGCTGTAAGCAGAAGGTGCACAACTCCCCTCTCCTTGCATGGATAAACAAGTCCATGGCAGTGTAATAACTGCTACAGGTCTTCTGTCTCCTGAGCTTGGCACAGGACTCTAGAGCAGATCTGTCGCAAACCTTCTACCCTCTTTGATTCCCTGGCCATGGGCATTACTATTTTGCAGTGTAATGGGAAGAGCTCTGAAGATTTAGATTCAAACCCAGCCAGTGAATGCTGAGGAATCTGGGTCAGTTGGCTTATTTTCTTTGAGATTCAGCTTCCTATCTATGTGATCAAGTCTACAGAAACAGGGCCAAGAGGTTAGGAGTGAAATATGGGTTCATCTTAACATTAAGGGCATTCAATCATACATTGGATATTTCTAAGTCCTGGCCTCTAGAGTGGCTGGCATTTTGACTGCCCTGAGTCCATCCCAATACATTTTCCATCCTGTGGCCACCAGGAAGGGTGGGATGTCACTACCCTTCCCACAGTGGAATTGGGGAGATACTTCTTTTTCTCCTGGCAACTACATATGGGTTACTGACCTAAGCACGGCCAATCAGATATTTCAGCCTGGGAATTCAAATCTAAAGAGAGTGTCAGAAAGAACTGAAGTCCATTGAAGTTTCCTCAACATAACCAGGGTACAACTGAGAATGCCAGATATGTTCAGATGAGCCATGATGGGGATGCCAGTTACCTCTGGGACAGAGTATCCATTGACTGGGGCCTCACGGGCAGACAGCTCCTATGCAACTTGTCTATTCACTCCTCTATGAACTGCCCAAACCCTCTGATAAACTCTGTACATCAGAAACAGTTTCTGTTGCTTCTGACCAACAGTTCTGAACCACAGACTCTCAAATGCTAGTCTGAGGATGGAACAAAACTACCACTTAAACATGAATTGTTTCTTAGTTGTTGGCCAAGTAGGAAATGGACCATTTGGCTCTTCACAAGTTGACTTTGCCATACTTCCTGAGTCTGTTTTTCCAAGACTATCACCTAGGAAGTGAGTTATTCCTGGTCACTTGCTAACAAGTAGCCAGCATCCATTCCCAATCAAGAGTAAGTTACTAATGTATGCAAGAGCTTTGGGTCTTGATAGGACTCAAAAGGCACACACGTAAAATGGAGTATTCTTTCAATAACTAGAGCTTTCCAGTGACCTTAAAATTCAGTTCCTAGTGGACAGATAAAATAACTGCTTGATAACAAAAATGTATTATAGCAGAAAGATGCAGATTGTGAAATGAAAAAAGCACCTTAATCTCACTTATTACATATATACATATATATATATAAAATACCTACACAGCAGGGTATTGGAAAGACATGCACAATATTCTGCAAAACAGGGTATCCTGGGTGTGAGAATGTCTTAATTTTTAGACATTTTTGCTCATCCATGTTTTCTAATTTTGTATAATTTATGTGCACTGCTTTGGTATTAATGAAAGGCTATTTTTTTATTAGAGAAGTTAAATAAACCAATACCTGGTATAAACTAGGCACTCTAGAAATAGAAGCTATTAAAAGAGTAATCCTTACCAAAATGTCTATGTATAAACATTTAGTAGTTACCAATTACTTTAAAAAGATGATACACCATTTAGAGCAATTTTGGAGACAGTAAATATTTGTCTACAACCAGATACCTTTTTAAACCACTACTTAGTCTAGATTTGTTTTGCTACATCTGATTTACAACCAGCTTCTTTTTCTTCACTGTATTCCATAGCTATCTTTATATGTCAATAAATGGAAATATACAGCCTCATCTTTCATAGATAAAAAGTTCCCCAGTCTATGAATATGCCATCTCTTACTTCAAGGTTTTTCAAGCTCAGAACTGTTGACATTTGGACCAGTTAATTCTTTGTTGTATGAGGCTATCCTGAGTATGCAAGGATAATTAGCAGCATCTTTGGCCTCTGCCCACAAGATGCAGCAGCACTCCCTTCCCCGAGTCATGTCAACCAGAAATGTCCTCAGGCACTGCCAAATGCCACCTCATGGACCCCCCCCCCCACACACACTCGCATAGGACAATCACTGCTTTAACTGTTTCCTTCCTGATGGATGACTAGGTTGTAATATATTTTCTCTGTTACAAACAATGGCTATCTTTATGTTCATCTGTACCTACTTGTCTTATTATTTTTTAGAACATTTTTCTAGAAATACAACACCTGGATCAAATATGCTAGATACATCTTAAGCCAATATTAGAGCAAAGTGCCCTCCCTGTAGGTTATACACTTATAGGTAAATAGGTGCCATGCCTGTCACTTATGGATGTTATTGTTCTGGTTAATAGTGGCCAATCCAAGTGTTTAAAGATGTATCGATATTATTTTCCATATGAATAATGGAATTCTGGGTATATTTATTAGTTATTAGTGTTTCTTCTATTTCCAAGTGTTCATCTAGGTAATTATATATTAATAATATTAACCCCTTATTTATCACCTCATTGCAGGAACACTTAGTTGCTAATTATCTATTCAGTTTATGATTCCTTTTCTGTACTAAAGATGTTATTTTTAATTCATAAAATCTTATCTGTTTTCCAATTTTGACTTCTGGGCTTGGTGTCTGCTTAGAAAAGGTCTTTCTATCCCATGATTATTAAATTGTTAGTGACCTGTGCCAACACAATATTTTGTTTAATGGTTTTAAATACCAACATTATGATATACTGAATTGTATGTCTGGATTTCCTTAATCAGCTCCCTCTATCTGTTCATTTTGTTCTATGCCAATGCCACATTCTTATCATGAACTTGGCTTTAAAAATATCTTTTACTATTTGGCAAAGCAAGTCTATATTAATATTCTTTTTGTTGGATAGTCTCATGTAATACACTTGAAAATAGAAGCTATTGTTACATTTTTTTCAGAAGAGTATTTTGCTAGTATTTTTCCTTTTTTAACAAAAACAGTATTTTAAAAAGCTCAAATAAAAGCAAAAATCTTCAGGAGAAGTCAGAATAAAAACCTGGTGCTAGCTTCACCTTTTCAAGATTTTTAGAAATGTCAGAAAAAAATATATTTTTGGAATGATATATCACAGAAATACGGGGCAACAAAGAGGGTCCTTGGTGGACTAAAAATTATGAGACACAGTCGAATTGTGAAAGGCAGATGGAATTGGATTAAAGAGGAGCCCACAGACCAAAATATGTTCAGAGAAACTTGCTGTGAAAGGTAGAAGTGACTCCAGAAATGCCTAGAGATAGAAGTCTTCAATGAAGACATGAAGTGAGAGGCAAGTGAGAAATGCAGAAGGAGAAATACTTGAGGGTCACCTCCACCTCCTCTCTGTCCCTCCTCTTCCTTATGGTACTATAGCACTGGGCACTAGTGCTTTTGTCATAGAGGTTGGTGATTCCCAAAAGGAATACGGCACCACCAAGCTCAGTTGACATCTCATCACAATTGGTGACATACCCATCCCTGCTACCACTAGTAGCAGGCAGCAAGTAACACATGCAGCCTTTGCATACATACATAAGACACACACATACATGCACAGTACAAAACAAATTCAACTCAACCAAGAAGAAAAAGACAATACATGGGGAAATAGAATTCATACAGCAAGGAGAGAGAGAACAAACATCTATTAAATAAGAACATGCTCACTGACAAAAGAAACAATTAGGAATCTTGGAAATTGGAAATTGGGGCAAACGACGGAACCACTGAGCTAAATCCCTGGCCCAGAATCTTGGAAATTGAAAGTGTCATGGTAAAGAACACATTGGAAAAGAGGGAATGGAAAAACTATGAGAAAAGAAAAAAAATGGAAATGAAATCTATGTAAATAGGGAAGGGTGGTGGGGGTGAAGGGCGCACAGGTAATGGGGAAAAAAATAAGAACCAAGATACATCATGTAAAGGTACAAACAACCAATGATAAATGTAAATGAATTGTATACCTAAAATATACCAATAAAATGTACCAATAATTTTTTTTAAAAAACACATTGGTAAACTTGGAGAAACAACCATTTGTATCTCTTAGTAAAGATGTCCAACTACTGTAGGCAAGAATTGCCTGTACTACTCCAATATGCAGACATGTATGGATAAAGTTTAATGTTTAAAGATATGTTGCTAAGCTCAAAGGTAAAAATGGAAAATACTTCAGGTTTCAAAACTAAAAAGGGAACCTATGAATGAAATTTGGTCGACAATCTCTGAGTAAATTGAAGGGGTGCAGAACGAAATGTAGACCAAATATAATGTATATGTTAGGAGATAGAGTTTAGACCGTAGACATTCTGGATTTGAGTCCTCAGGTCTTGTGTACCACAGACAGCCAGAAAATAATGTTCTGTCCATCAATGAGGACACAAATCTCTACTCATTTACCCTTCTCAAGCCATTTATGGAAATAGAAATAGTCATTTATGAGTGATTGGAGCATGAATCTGTGCCAAGCTTGGGCATAAGCCTGGAATTCCCATGCCCTTAGCAGTACAGAGAAAAAAAGAGAGGAGCAAGATAAACTATGTTTACAAATTCAAAAACAGTTCTGAATGACTCATTCCTTAGAGAAAAATTCTGCATAACAATCATAAAATATTAGTAATGAAAAAAAGCAAAATTTGTAGGATGCTACCAAAGTGGCACTGGAAGGAGAATGTGTCCATGCGTCCATGCTGGAACTCCTAGATTATCTACTACAATTTTCTATTCTCTATTGTGCTGTACACATGCCTTTTCTCCCTACTATTCATAATCCCTGGCAAACACTAATTGGCTCTCCATCTCTATAATTTTATTGTTTTATATAATGGAATCATACAATATGATCTTCTAAGAGTGCCTTATTTTTTACTCATATAATGTTCTTGAGATCCATACAACTTGTTATTTGGATCAATAGTTCACTCCTTTTTGTTGCTGAATAGTATCTGGAATAGATTCACTACAACTTATTTATCTACTCATCCATTGAAGAACTGTTTCCAGTTTTGAGCCATCTCAAACAAAGCTGCTACAATCTCATGCAGGTTTTTGTGAAGACATTAAGTTTTCATTTCACACCTAGAAGTGACATAGCAGGGGTGTTGCGATGGGCATATCTGTAGTATCTTGAGAAACAGCCAACCAGTTTTCCAAAGTGGCTGTAACACTTGCATTCTTGCCAGCATGTAACATTGCCACTGCTTTTTTAATGGCCTTGGATTTTGAACAATAGTATTACAGAAAGGACAGTGCACCCTATTAGAAGTATCATAACGTTAGATAATCTTTTAATTTTTATAATCATTGGGTGCTTGTACCTGTACATGATGTATCTTGGTTCTTATTTTTTCCCTTTACCTGTGTGCCCTTCACCCCCTCCACCCTTCCCTATTGCCATTGCTTTTTATTGGACCTGTTTTAATAGGTGTGGAGTGATATTTCATTATGGTCTTAATTTGCATTTTCTTAGTAATTACTGATTAATATCTTTTCATCTGCATGTCTGCCATGCATATATCCTTTTGATAAAATGTCTGTTTATGTCTTTTGCCTAATTCCAAATTGGATTGTTTGGTTTTTTTTTTTCCTGTTGAGTTTTCATTCTAAATAAATGAAATAAATATATTGTCAAATACAGTTTGCAAATATTTTCTCCCCACCTATAGTTTGTCTTTGCATTCTCTTAATAGAATTTTCTGCAGAGTAAAAGATTTTAATTTTAATATTTTTCTTTCATGAGTCATGGTTCTAGTGCAATGTCTAAATCTTCATAAGCCCTGTGTCTTTCAGGTTTTTCTCCTACTAGTTTTATAGATTTACAGATTACATTTAAATCTGTGACCCATTTTGAGTTCCTTTTTTATAAAAGGTATGAAATTTAGGTCAAGGTTCTATTCAGATCTTGGATAGAAAGTTGTTCCAACACCATTTATTTGAAAAATGATCTTTCTTCCATTGAAACATTTTTGTATCTTTGTCAAAAATCAGTTGACCACACTCATGTGGTATAATGTGTGGTTTTCTTATAGTATTTCATTATAGTATTTTTGTGCACATCTCTGCCAGTTCCACACAGTCTTGATCATGGTCTTGATTACAGTAACAAATCTTGAAATTAAGTAAAGTGATTCCTCCCAGCTATTCTTTCTTTTCATAATTATTCAAGCATGCTAGCAACTTTGTTTTCACATATAAATTTTAGAGTAGTCTCATCTATATCTACAAATTTTTTTCTTAGATTTTTGATAAAAATTGCTTTAAACCTGAGAATGGGATAAAGGTCAGTGGTAGAGCTCATGCTTAGTAAGCACAAGGCTCTGGATGGGGGGCGGGGTGGGGGAGAGAAAGAAATGAAATTGCTTTAGAAATAGGCCCACACTAAATGAACAGCGCCCCTCACCCAATGCAGTAGTACATACTCAGGTTTGTAATAGCACAAATCACAATAGCTAAATCTTGGAAGCAGCTTATATGTCCATCAACAGATGAAAGAAGAAAATGTGGCTGCACAAGTGCAAGGACTGGAGTTTGATCCCCGGTACCAAAAAAAAAATATGTGGTATTTATACACAATAGAGTACTACTCTGCAATAAGGAAGATAAACTTGTGTCATTTGTAGGAAAATGGATGTACCTTGAGACCATAATGTTAAGTAAAATAAATAAAATGCATAAGGTTAAATATCACATGGTTTCTCTTATATGAGGAATGCAAATTATAAATAAAGAGCAAAATAAAAGATAGATAATAGGAAATAGGGAGACAGATCTTTCCCAACTGGGAAGGGGATCAAGAGATAGGGGAGGGAGTAGAGAGAGGAGGAGAGGGGATGAAAAAGGAATTAAGATATGTTATGTGCATGTAGCAACCCACAAGGAATGTAAACATTACATACAGTAAGCTTGTACTAATAAAAAGTTTTAAAAAATTGCTTTAAACTTGTATGTCAACTTGAGGGGATTTTATAAATTTACCAAGTCAATTCTTCTAACCCATGACAGAATATCCCTCCACATATGTACTCTTTGGTTTTATTCATCAATGTTTTTTAGTTTTCAGCATATAAATTCTATATTCATTTTTTCAGATTAATGTCTAATTATTTCATTTTGGAGCATTTATAAATGTTTTTAAAAAATTTTTGTCTTTGTCTTTCTAAAACTCTATGCATCTTTTGAGAGTTAATTTTTTCACCTGCTATTTCATACCTTTATATTCACAGCCAGATGACATTTTATCATGTGAATATTTATTCATCATATTCCCCATTATGAAGATTTGGGTTGTTTGAAAAATTTTGCTGCTATGAATAGTGACGTTATGGACATTCTTATGAATACTTTTTTTACATAGATGTAAGAATTTCTATTGTCATATACCTAGGGGTGGAACAGCCTACTCAGTGAATTTTAAACTTTTGAAGGTAATGCCAAGTCATATTCCAAAGTGGTTGCATCAGTTTACACACCCACCAGCTATGAAGCTGTATCCATTCCAAGATTTTATACTATCAGACTTTTTTTCAATTTGTATTTATTTATTTAGAAAATGGATCTCACTGTATTACACAGATTGGTCTCAAACTCCTGGGCTCATGTGATTCTTCTGTCTTAGCCTCCTGAATCACTGGGACTAATGGTACATACCACTGCATCCAGTTATATATTAGAATAGATAATTACTACTAATTAAATGGAATCTGTTTTGACCTTAAGGAACTTTACAATCATCACCAGTACTAAGCAACTCTTCACATACTTATTGACTCCATGTGGTTTCTCTCTGTGGTATGTCTGTTTATATCTCTTAGGTATTTTTCTTTTGGGCAGTTTATGTTTTTCTTCCTGATCTATAGAAATTCTTTATATATACTTGATACTTATCCTTTGCTATATTTATGCATTACAAGTATCTACTCCAAGTTTGCATCTTGGCTTTCAGTTTCTTAAAATATCTTTGAGTAAACAAAAGTTCTTATTTTAGTATAGTGGAATTAATAGGTACTTTTTTTGTACCTTATTTAAGAATCTTTCTTTACCAAAGATCTGAACTATATTCACCTAGATTTTCTTCTAAGAGTTAAAATATTTTTGCCTTGACATTTAAGTTTTTTATTCATCTATTGCATATGGTGTGAACTAAGGATCCAATTTCATGTTTGTGGATTACAATTTTCTACTGTACTTTATAGGACAATTTCTTCCAGTCTTGACTAGTTTGGGTAGTATTCTTCCAAAATAACTGTACAGTTGCTATAGCCAAAAGGAAATTGAGAGTAGCTGAGAAATTATTGATTGAGGAAAGAAAGATATTACAAGAAAGCCAGAAAAGGCCTGGAACTATGGATGGGAAAATATGCTGAGAATAAGTTTTTAAAATTATGTTCTTGTCTTTTTCCATGGTGGTCCAAATGAACCTTTACCTGCAGGCAGAAAATTCAAGGACCAAGAGGTATTCTCAGGGCAGCATTCAAACCTGCCTAATGGAGAGAACAGATTTTAATCAATATGAACATATCAGAAGCTATTTGAGGAAAAGATAACCTTTATTATCCATGTTCAGTTTCTTTTCCAAATCCTATCATGTCTCAGGGTGCGATTATTACAACCCACATATGACATTCCTGGAAAAGGCAAGTTCTTGTACATCAGTTGGAAGAAAGTATCTAAGGTAAAGAGTCTCCTGCTTAGTGGTAGTGTCTGTTACTTTTCTCATTGCTGAGACAAAATACTGGGCACCCAAAGTTAAAGGAAAGATTTAT
Organism: Heterocephalus glaber; assembly: GCF_000247695.1. Next base: position 5,459,328 of record NW_004624741.1, on the reverse strand, counting down.
TTCAGCTCACAGTTTGAAGAGGTTTCAGTCCATAGTTGGCTGGCTCCAAAACACGATATCATAGCAGATGGCCATCAAAGAGGAGAAACAGTTCATGGCATGGCAGGCAGAAGGCAGGAAGCAGAAAGCAGCCAGCCTGCCTTTCCCTTTTGTCCCATCCAGGCTACCAGCATTTTGGGTGGTATCACCCAGAACTATGCTAATTCCAATCAGTGGACTAATTTTGTACCACATACCCTTAATCCCAGTATCACATGCCCTAGATCCAGCCAGCTCTATGAGCACATGAGGCTTTGAGGGGACATGTAGATACAAGCCATAACATTCTGCCCCTGGCCTCCAAAAGACTCATGTGCATCTCTTTATGAATTTATCTCTTTGGAGGCCCCTGGCTGCCAAAAGACTCATGTGCATCTCTAAGAGTTGCCAAAGTCCTAACAGTTTCAGCATTGCTGAAAGTCCAAGTCCAAAGTCTCCTCTGAGATTTACAGCAACCTCTTTCTTAGCTGCAGGCCTCTGTACAAATGAAAAGAAAGTTAAACATTTCCAACATACAGTGGCACAAAATAAACATTCCCATTCCAAGAGGTACAAATAGGGGGATAGAAAGGAATGGGATCAAAGGAAGCCCAAAATCCATCAGGGCAAACATTACATCCTGTAGTTCCATGTTCATCATTTGAAGCAATCTGTGGAAAGATGTGAACTCCAAAGGGCTTGAGTAGCTCTGTCCCTACAGCAGTGCTGGTAGTTGTAGCTCTTCTGGCTTCTCTCTTAGGTCAGCTTTACTCATTCCTTGCAACTTTCCTCAGAGAATCCATGTTCTTGACTTCTCCAACATTCTAGGGTCTCCATTACATCTTTGGCTTCACACTCACAACCTCACACACTGCCCTGTCAGGGGCACACTGCCTGACATCCCAGGCCTTCTTCTGAAATCTGGTGGATTCCTTTCTGACCACACACTTCTTGCCTTCTGCATGCACCTAAAACCATGTGAATGATGCCAAGGGCTGACGCTAGCTGGACATCAGCTCTTGTCTATAGGGGTTGAGTGCCTGGATTTCTGAGCACGATGAAGCAAATCCTGAGGAACAAATTCCCATGTTACATTATTCTGGAACATGGTTCTCTTGGGTTCTCTCCTCAAAGCAAAGGCTTTCACCTTCACAACTTTAAGGCTGCAAAGGTTGGAGTCCAACTGGTTCCTGTGATGTCCTCAGCCTATCTTTTCTATTGTTCTGTTCCTTCTCAGAAACCAAGTTCTCCTCTAGTGCATCTTTTCAGTCTGAAATTTCATTAGAGCTTCCTTTCTGTCCAAACTCAAAACATTTTAAACAATTCTCCTGGGCCCTTTGCTCTTAAATCTCAACATAGATCTCGCTGAAAGGCCCCAACAGTAGACTCAACATTAGACTCCCTTGAAATTTCTTCCACCAGATTAATTAGTCTGCCGCACTTAGTCTCAGGCAGTCTCTGCACAAGAGAAAAATGCAAACAAATTTTCTGCCAGAGCATAATATACATGGTCTTGTGTCCAACAGCCAGTGCAGTGCTTCCCAACAGAAACCTCCTGAGCCTGATCTTTACTTACAGCATTTCTATCAGGATTCTAGTCTTCTGAGCTCTGATCATAATCTCCCATCAAGTTCAGCTTACAGCACTCCAGGGCTGCTTCTTCAGCCAGCATCTCTAAACTTTTCTCAAACTTTTTCCACAAGAACATGTTTCAAAGGCTCCTGAACCACATGGCCAGGTAATGTTACAGCAATGACCCAACTTCTCTGCTGCCAAAATCTGTCTTACTTTACTTTTTTAATTGCTGAGACAAAATACTCGATACTCAAAGTTAAAGGAGGAAAGGTTTATTTTAGCTCAGAGTTTGTAAAGATTTCAGACCATAGTTAGCTGGCTCCAATGCAAGGTGGCATGGCAGAGGAGCATTGCAGAGGAGAGACATTCCATTGTGTGGCAAGCAGGAAGGCAGCAAGAAGTCAAAAGTGCTAGCAGCAGCAGCAGCAGCAGCAGCCAGCCTGTCTTTCCCTTTTATCCCATCCAGGCTATCAGCCTTTTGGGTAGTGCCAGCCAGAACTATGTTAATTCCAATCAGTAGACAAACTTAGTATCACACAGTACATGGCATGTGATACTAAATTAATCCCAGTATCACACTCCCTAGATCCAGTCAACTCTGAAAATCCCCATCTATGAGTGCATGAGGCTTTAGGGGAACATCAAGATACAAGCCAGAACAGGTGGCAAACAGAAAAACCCCAGATAGAAAGCACCATAGCCCTTTGATCTGATGCAAATCCTCATTCTTAATTCCCTCTCCCTTCACTCCCTTAAATTGGATTCAAGCTTGTTTCCCCACTGAACAATTTAGTAGCCAAAGTAGCTCACATGGGAAGCTAAAGTGGTTCTTGCCCTTGGTTGCAGATAACAACCATGGAGATGAACTGTGAAAAACTGGGTGCCTGGGTACAATACAGAGCCCTTAAATCCAATTTAAGAGAGTAGAATCCAGGTATCCAGGTATTTAAAAACTCCTCAGGTGGTTCTGCTGTACAGCCATGAACCACTGTGGGGACTATAAGCCCACAAGGAAAAATACTCTGCTAGCTGAGGAACACTACCACTATAAGAGAAATACAGACCAAACAACCATAAAAAGCAAAGCAGAATTATTGTAGTTATAAACCTAAAGTAAGAACCAGTGAGAAATATTAAGTATGAACAAACTGTAATAATTTAAACAAAGAAATCAATAATGTGATGAACAGATGCAAACAGCTGAATGATGGATTAATGTTCTCCTAATTCAGGATGAAGAGAACTCAAAACACATGGGCATGAGGAGCAACATGAAAATGTACATTAAAAGGCAAGAAATATAGCAAGCAGAGGTGTAGAATGAATTGCAGAAACAGAAACAAAAGCAAATAAGTAGGTTTAAAATTTTTTTAATTTCCAGAATTAAAGATCCTTTTTAGATTGAAGAGATCATAGAAAATGAAGTATAAATAATATTATAATATAATAAATTATAAAAAACAGACACATTATGGTGAAATTTTAAAATCTCAACAACAAAGTAATATAAAACCTTCTAGAAGGTAAAGGCACCTTGTCTTCATAAGAACAATAATCAAATTGATATCAGGGAATCAATAGAAACACTAGGTACAAGAAAACAGCAGAATAATAGTTCATTCAAATGTAGACTGTATTAGCTCCATCAACTTAATAAAGAATATCTACAAAAAGCCTCATCAAAATTTGAGAAAATTTAGGTGCATTACCTTTACCATGAATAACAAGACAAGAATATTTACTATTATTATTGCTTTCTATATGGTACTGGAGGTATCAGTCCTACATTTAAAATGAAGATACAAGGATCTCAAGATACAAGACAGAATTTTCACTATTTATAGGTGATATAGAAAAGCTAAAGGACTCAAAAAACCAGAGTTCAGGAAAGTTGCTAGACCCAAGTTTCAGCCTAAAAAGAAGAATGAGTTCTTCCATGCCAGCCACATTCAAGTAGGTCACACAATGATGGTTTTAGAAATTCACCAGTAGGTTGGGCACATCTATAGTCTCAGGTTTATTTTAACTCTATTAAAAATATAGAAGAATATTCAAAAACTGAAAAGATAATCTTCATAGTTTGAAAGCTTTCATATTAAAAAGATATCAGTTAATCTAGAGATTTGATAACATTTTATTAGTCCTGCAGAGATTTTCAAAGATCTTGATAAAAAAATTCATAAAACTACATGGAAAAATAAGGCCAATGGAACAGTAACCCAAATTTTGAAAAGAATACCAAAGAGAAGTAGATGTGCTTTACTGATATCAAGACATATTAAAAAGCTTCACCATGCAAGACATGATTAATAAATCTAGAGAGGACATAGATAAAAAAATACAGGATCTGAGGAAGTTGATGGAAACCCAACATAGGAAACAAATGGAATCCATAAAACAGATAAAAACAGATTTCCAAGAGATTAAAAACTCCATCGAAAGTCTGCATAGCAGAATGAACCAATGTGAGGATAGAATTTCACATATAGAAGATAAGATTG
>NW_004624741.1:5428896-5449258 GCF_000247695.1 Heterocephalus glaber | reverse complement strand
TTCCCTTTCAATTTCCTTGAGTTTAAAGAGTAATGGTGATCTTTAAATGTCTTGTAGAATTCAGCAGTGAAGCCATCAGGACCTTGGCTTTTCTTTGTTGATAAATTTTTTATTACATTTTCAATTTCATTCATTGTAATTTGAGTGTTTAGAATTTCTATATCTTCTTCATTTAACTTTGGCAATTCATATGTATCTAGGAATCTGTCCATTTCCTTTTCCCTTTAATTAGAGTGCTGGTTCTTGAAGTAGGTATTGATGATCCTCTGGATTTCTGCTGGGTCTGTTGTGACTTCACCTTTTTCATTCTTACTTGCATGGATTTGAGCCTTTTCTTTCCTTTTTTTTGATAAGGTTGGATAAAGGTGTATTGATTTTATTTATTCTTTCAAAAAACCAACTCTTTGATTCATTGATTGTTTTTGTATCATTCTCTTAGTCTCCATTGCATTGATTTCTGCTCGGATCTTTATAATTTCTTCCCCTGTATGAGCTTTGGGGTTGTAAGTAGAAGGATAGGGGAAGGTTATCAGTGAGGCCAGAGAGCACAGGCAAGAGAAGAAAAGAGCAGAAAAGAAAGATAAAGAAAAAGAAGAAAAATGAATTAGGGGCAGAACAGGAACATAAAGGGAGATGAAGAACAATGTCAGACAGCAAGGGAGTGAGGGAGAGAGAGAGGGAGAGAGAGAGAGAGGAGAAAAGAAAGAAAAAAAGAGAAAAATAAAACTTTTAAAAGAGTAGCAAAGAAGAAAAAAAATAAAAATAAGAGCAAAGAAATAGTGGTAATTTTGAAAATAACAAATAAAAGATAAAAATGAAGGGCCTCCTTCAGGGTATGTCTCTGCTGTCACAATAGACAACATGGGCAGCAGTGTGCAGTTATAAGTCAATGAGTCTCAGTAAGCCAGTCACAGACTCATGAGATTCAGGCAGATTTCAGGCTGCAGGTCCCAAGTTGAGCTCCCTGACCTCCTGCAGGGTTGAACTCTGCAAGGTTCTATTGCAGGTTTCAGCTGCCTTTCCCCTGAAGATAGTCCAGGTTCCGATGGGAGGTGATGATCCCTCCAACTTACCAAGCACAGATGTCTGGTGTGCCTTTATTGCAGAGATTCTCCTCACTTTTCCAGTGGGTTTCAGTTTTCATCAGGGAGCCTGAGAGGCCCTCTCTCTGCTGTTCACTTCTGCAGCTCAGGACAATGGCTTTTATGCCCCGCTGTGCCTCTGTAGTGTGGATCCAAGTAGCAGCTAGGTCTCCTGGTCACAAGTGGGCAGAGTGAGCTGGACTGAGGAGGGTGCACTCAGCCCATGCCTGCTCCACCCACGTGCATGGCTAAGCTCAGTTTGCACCATTTTGAGTAGATATGCTGAGGTGGGATTACTTGATGACTTGTATGTACTGATAGTTAACCACCAGATGTTGGACAGAACAAATTTATTGAAAGAAAACAACTCCAATGTGCACAGCACAGTCCTAAGGCATAGGCTGATAAATAAACTGATCACACTAATAAAAATTGTCATTTGTAAATGTATCAAATTAACTCATGGACACACGAACACCTCATATATCTAAGCATGAGATAAAACCAGGCCTGTAAGCTTATCAGACTCACCAGACTAACAAAGACTGCAACCCGTATAAAAGGAAGAACCCCCAATACTGAGGACCAGTGGAGCCATACTGACTTGTCATCTCATCAGACCACCTGATGAAAGTGTCATGAGGTCAACAGGCCACAGATTCCAGCTCTTTGCCCCCCAGCTTCAGCTCAGCTGGATCTCCCTGCCTGATGAGCCCCAGTCAAATGTTCAAACCAACTCTGCACTCTCAATAAGCCCTGGTTCTGGGCGCTGCTCCTTTCAGAAGTCCAGCTTGGTCTGTGACCTACTAGGCACCTGCAGTGACTCTTCTCATCCCCATAGACTGTCTACCTTGGTGTTCAGCTGAGCCTCCTCAATCCTGCAGCTGCTGTTAATCCTTTCTTAGCTATTCTGTAACCTGTACATTATTGTGTGAAGTGTAATGTGTGATTTGAGTGTAATAGAAATTAGTAATTAAGTTTGGAATAAAAGAACCTGTGTGATTGCCCAGCTTACTGGCTACCAAGTGAACCTTGATTAGTAAGCCTCATAACACTGACAACATTGATGCAACTTGTAGATTTACTGTCATTGAATAAATTCTGACATTTGGAAAAATATAAACATTGTCCGGTCTATGTTACTGGCATAAATCTCTCACAACAGGAAGTGGGTGCTCTACTGAGAGAAGGCTGCATTTTGTGACCACCTACAAATGATAAGGGGTAAGAAAACAAGCTTGTTTTCATTATGACATGATGCAAATACACATCCATAAAAAGAGATCTACTTCTGCCCTTCCTCCTCTTCTCGCCATCCATTGGCTGAGTCTGCCTCAAGCAAAACTCCAGCATGCCTCCCTTTCACACACCACTTCCTATACTGTCTTTCCAGAAACTATTATGGGTGATCTGGAAGTCTGTTTTTGAGGCTTGTTTATGTTCCTTCTCATTTCCACGGGGGAGGGTAGGGGTGCTGCTGGTGCCCATGCAGCTCACCACCTCTGCCCTAGGAGCAGTGGAATGGTGGCGGGGGAGCCTCCTCCTGGGCCCTGGAATTGGCTCACCTCCTCTGCCCTAGGAGTGGTGGAATGGCAGAGGGGAGCCTCCTCCTGGGCACTGGGATTGGCTCACCTCCTCTGCCCTGGAGGCGGTGGAATGGTGGTGGGGGAGCCTCCTTTTCAGAAACTACTTTCTCAGCAACTCTGTATCTTTTTGCCTCCAGTCTAAAGCACCACTTAGACTATATTTCTTAGCAGAGCTTTAAAGCAGTTTCATAGCAGTGTTACAAGATTATCTCCTAAATTGCCTGATAATTATCATTTTGATCAAAGGAAAACCAGAGAGACATTATCCAGGAAAACAGAGTGGGCCACAAGATGTGAATCTTTAAGGCTTGGTTCTGAGTTCCCAGTTCTGAATTTGAAACACCTCACCTGGCTGCATTCTTTCACATAAGCTCAGTTTACACCATTTTGAATGGTTTGTGGGTCCCACCATGGGCAGTCATTTTCTATTCAGCTTGTGCCACAAAGAGAAAACTTGTCACAACACTAAAAACTGCCATTTTGAGTACCAGAGTCTTACTGGGTGTTAGCTGAGGCCTCTTGACAATGGCTACATGTGGACAATGGCAGGTGGGACAAGGAGAACCAATGAGTCCACATCCCAGCCCCCACCCCACTGAGCAAAACAACTCCAAGGAGCCTGGCATTGGGAAGCTGTGGGCAATAGCTTTCAACCTCCAGAATGGTTTTATTTTAAAATCTTAGGCACATAAGATTCTGGTGGATTCCCAGCATGCTTCTGAAACACTTAGGAAAACCTAAGTATAAATTAGTGGTTTTCCCCTTCCTTACAAGAAGGCATAATGAGTTTAGCAAAGCTAATTTCATTAGTTAAAAAAAATAGACTTATGTTGAATCCAGTGTCATAGACTCCAGCATCTTCGGGGTTTTGACAGGTGCTAGAAATTTGTGGCAGAGCCAGATTTAAAACAATGGGTCAGTCCTATGTTCTTAGCAGGTCACCAATAAGCTAAGGTCACTTGTCACCTTGGACCAGTATTTTAATTTGAGTATTCTGAGGTCTAAAATAGCACCTCACACCCACTCAGCACCATGGTTACTATCCACCCCAGTTTCTGGAATTCCTTGCTGTTTTCATTATATCTTTAAACACTCTCTTCAACAGCTTTTACTTTAGGAAGGAAAGGAGGAAAAACAGGTGGAGATAGATAGTACGCTGGAAGGGTCAGAATGGCTATGTTTTAATAGAGACAATAGCAACCCACAGCTCTAATGGGGTGATTGAAGGCACAAGGAGCAGAGGTCAGGGGAATAATGACTTCTACTTGGATAAGGGGGCATATTTATCTGCTCCCCTAAATTCTAATCACCAGTTGCCCACTCTGCTTAAGATCCTTTCAAAATGTGGTTTCATAATGCTTCTCAAACTTAAGCATGTCCCCAAATCACTCAGAGGGTTTATGAAACCACAGATTTCTGGTCCTCACCTACAGAGACTGTGATCAGGTGTGGGTTGGGATTTCTATCAAGTTACCTAGGGATGATGGTCCATAGGCCACACTCCAGGGAGCCCTGGAAGAAGGAATATGGGAAATTATTTAAAATGAAATGAATTTGGGTTGTCTATTTAATGGACTGCTATGATTAGATAAGTGTCCCCTAAAGACTAATATGCTAAAGGCTTAGTTCCCAGCCTGTGGTGCTATTTAGGAGATGATGGAACCTTTTAGAGGTGGGACATAGTGAGAGGAAGTTGGGAGTACCCTTGAAACAAATTATAGGACCCCAGCCCTTCCTCTTTCTCTTTTTCCTCCAGCTGCCATAAGGAGAGATGCTTCCTCCACCATGCATTCCCAGCAAGTCATGCTGTTCACCACAAGGCCAAGAGCAATGGAACCAATCTACCATGGACTGAAACCCCCAAAACTGTGAACCAAAATGAACATTTCCTCTTTTTTAATTGATCCATCTCAGGTATTTTGTCAAAATCACTGAGAGCTGACCAGCACACAGACTCACCTTGTTCTCTTTGTTCCTTCCTTCCTTTGCCCTCTCTTGGCTAGTACCTTACATGTTTGCTTCCAGGCAATTGGAGAGAGGGAGGAGGAAGGAGGAGACAGTGCCACATTCCATTCTGGAATGTTTCAGCTCATTAGCAACTTTCACTAGAGAGGAGAGAGTCCAGCTGAGACCAATCAACCCAACAACTGAAGTCAGAGATCATTTCTTTGTGGGAAGCTTACTATTACCAGTGGCTTGTTCCAGAAAGATGAGGCTCTTCATGTACAAAAATATTTTAAGATTTCTTTCAAAGGCTCAAAACTGTTGACAGGCCAGAGAAAAGGCAAAATGACTTCTTGTTTTTAAGAAATCACTGTGCTCTCATATTGACCAGAAGCTGGGAAGGCAGAAACATGCTTTGCAGAAACTCCTTCAAACAACAAATAAATGAATTGAGTGAGGAACTAGAGTGTCCCAGGCTTGATCACGGGCAGGGACAGTTTTGGAAGTGGATGCAGACAGGAAAGAGAACTCAATAATCAAAAAGAGAGTGGGGCAGAACATAAGCCAAGCCTTATGGAGGTGCAGGGGATATTGGAGTGCATTGGAGATCAACCCAAGGCACCCACCCTGTCAGCTGCCAGGAGTGCTGGCTAATGAGATCTTACAGTGGGGCTCTTTGAGAACTGTACTCTGCTTGGAAGTGGAAGGGCAACTGTATGAAAGATTGTGCCCTTCCTTGAGACAACCAAATACAAGGACTCCAGGGATTCAAAGTCTAGATCCCTGTGATGGCTAATTTTGGCTGCACCACTGTATCAGATGTTTGGTTCAACCATTTTGGATGTTATTCGGGATGTATCTGTGAGGTGTTTCTGTTTTATTTGATAGATGAGATTAGCACTTAAATTGGTGGGCTCTGAATAAAGCAGATCATCCTTCATAATGTAGGCAGGCCTCACCCAATCAGTTGAAGATCTTACTAGAACAAAGATGGACCTTCCCCAGCAAGGGGGAATTCTACAGACAGACAGAATTCTACAGACTTGAAGTGAAATTCTTCCCTAGGTCACCATCCTGTCAGCCTACCCCATCCAATTTTGAACTTTCCAGTCTCCACAGTTGAGTAAATCATTTCTTTAAAATAAATCAATCTCTTCTCTCTTCTCTTTCCCCTCTTCCCTCTCCTCCTTCCTCTTCTTCCTCTCCTCTCCTCTCCATGAGTTGGCAAAGGGCTTTGTTGCAGCTACACAACAGCCCAATTCTTCCTGCCCAATCCTGTATACATAACTCCCTCCAAGTGTTCCTCCTAAGAACTCTCCTCATAAACTTCCTGCACACAGATCTCCATCTCAGAATAGAATCCCCAGAAGTCCAACCTGTAAAAGGAGGTGTGGAATTTGGACATGAATGTGTATGTGTGTGTGTTCGCACACACCCCCACTCAAGACAGAGAAACTTCATTTTCAGTGCCTTCAGAATTCTTCCACGCTGATGCACAGTATAACACACATCAGGGGCTGCTTAAATGTTGCCCATTTGCTGCTAGTTGACATAGTCAATGCTGAATCACTCCCTGACAGGGATGTTCCTCCAGGAAGGTCCCTTGATACAGTCACTTCGGAGTCATTCCTAAAAGGGGGTCACTGAGCCTTTTTTAATACCCTCGGAGATAAACATCTTACTTCTCCACAAGGAGGCCCACTTCTTACATTTTTTGATATATTGAACTGAAATCCCAAGTCTACCTGTGCAAGAATTAGGACCAGTGATCTCTGTCCACAGAAGTCTCGGTTCATTTTCTCTTTCTCTAACTGAATACCACAAACTGGGTATTTTATAAAGAAAAAAATTATTTCTTATAGTTCTAGAGGCTGGAAGGTCCAAGGTCTAAGGTCTACAGAGTCCCAAGGTGGTGCAGGACATCACATGACAAGACAGAGCAGGCTTGCTAACTTGAGTCTCTTCCTCTTTTATTTCTCTTCTACATTTTTATTAGTGCATATTGGTTATACATACTGGTTTAATGGGTTGCATTTTGGCAGATTTGTACATGCACATAATATACTTTAATCATGACCCCATCACCTCCCCTTCCCCCATCCTCTCCCCTAGTTTCACATTTTGGGGGAGGGGGTGTGAGGATGGGTAATGGGGGAATGAATATGATCAAAGTACATTATATGCACTGAAATCCTTTGGTCTTCTTATAAAGCCACAAATGCAATCATGAGGGCCCCGCCTGCATGACTTCCTGTAATCCTAATTACCTCCCAAGAGTTCTGCTTCCAAATACCACTGACATATGACTTTAGGGATTAAGTTTCAACGTGAGTTTTGGAAGGAACAAACATCTAGATCAGAGCAATATGGAAATCATTCATATTTTAAAGTGTTTGCCTTTCTAACTGCCCCTGTTCCTACATTGAGGACATGCTTTGTAGTTCTCATTCCTTCCTGATTACCCCACCATGTAGCCCCAGGCATAAACACCAAGGGCTCACAAATCCACAGAACATTGAAGCAATATAGGCCCAGTTATCTGTTTTGCAGTCAAGAAACACACGAGTCCTGGGGTTACCCAGCCCACCACCAGAGGCCTCTGGTGAGTCTGGCTTCTACCCCTAAGTCTATTTTACCTCAAATCCTGCCCCTCTGCAAGTGGTCAGAGTTGTGCAGCACAAAGGCTGCCCACGGTCTGATCCTGGATACCTAAAAAGGTTCTGGAAAGCATCAAACTTCTAGCAGCTTCATTCCCCTGTTGACTTGATTCTCCCTCCTGGGATTGTGAGTGGAGACATCCTGATAGAAGGCAGCTGGAGCTAGATCATGCCTGGAGCTATTGCTACTGGAACTCATTGATCCTGGGCATTTTTCCCTGCAGAGTTCGGCAGTATGGTTTTTCCCCTCTTCAGCAAGCTTCATATGTAAACTTGGCTACATTGAAACTCTGTTTCACAGAATTCCCTTCTCTGTATGTTTTTAAGTTAGCCAAAAGAAAGATAAATATTGTACCAGATAAGAAAAGTGGAAGCACCCCAGTGGGCCTTACTTCCTGCAGGGTTTCATGGTTCCATGGTGCAACAAACACATACACACACACACACTGCCTGCAGGTTCCATCTGGTCCTCTGTCTGCCCTGCTCTCCAATCAGGGGTTTCTCATTTAACTGCTGGTCCTGTGGGCTGACAGCAAGTGCACCCCAGACAAACAGCCACAGCCTTCCATAGACTCCTCCCCAGCTCCTCTTCACCGTTCCTCCCCAGCACTGGATGCCTGCCTCCCTGATGCTCCGGCAAGCCCTAACTTGTCCACCCACATCTGTGATCAAAAGGCCAGATTCATAACTTTTCTCAGACATCTCAGGCCTCTTGCCAGACCCTACTACCCCCAGCTCCTCCCATGGTTGTGTAAGGTCTAATTCCCACCATATTCCTCACTACATTGCCACAAACAATGGTAATAGAAGTTTAGGATATTTAGGGTGATGTTGAAGGCACACTTTGTAAAGAAAGGCTGCCCTACCCTATCTCTCCCTGTCTTTCTCTAATTAGCTGGTTTGTTACCCAGCTAACAGTAGGTCCCAAGGTGTAGATGTAAGAAGTGAAAAGGCTCTCCTTTCAAATCTCATTTAACTTCTTTGATCGGCCTAATACCAAAGAGTTCTGAATTCAGTGGACTATTGGCTCTTTTGCAGGCATTAACAAAGTCAATGTTTTGGGTTTTCATTTGTTTTATTACCCTCCATGATCAGAACCAAGATAGGAGAGTGGATCTTGCTTGGATCCTTATCCCCAAACGTCATCAAAGCTATTTTTCATCTGTCTTACCTCTTCCATAAGGACAGAGACCACATCTGGCTTGGCTACATGACACCCCCAGCACCTAGCACAGTGTGTTTGCTCAATATATATGTGTCAACTAACGAACATGTTTGGCCAGAAAGGCACCCACCAATTTTGTTTTCTCTCTTAATGATGACAGGTTGACAAACATTACAGACAAAGTATCCCTTTTAGCCCACTGGAAATAAAAGCCATACCTTGTTTCTGCCAGAAATTTTTTCTTTTCTTTTCTTTTTTTGCAAAACTTCCCCTGTTAGAGAACCCTGTGTGGGAGCGTTCTCCCAAAGCAGTAAATAACAATTTACACCCACCCTCCACAGGCGCACTGCATTTTATTGGCTAAATATAAATGGTTAACTGCAGGCTTCTTCAGGAAGACCCATGCTGTGGATCTCCACCTTCCCTCTGTGGGGCTATGCCCCCCGAGTCCTCCTGCCTCCTGCTTCTTCAGAAATGGTCCCCACAAGACCAACCACCCACAGTCCTGGGGCCAAAGCAGGACCGGTTCTATCAAGTGCCAACATGCTGTCACTTTATTTCATCAGGCAGATAATATCATTTCTTAACACAAAGAAGGGTTACATCTTAGAGGATTCCTTGGGGTTGCTCAAATTCCAAGTCTCCAGAAATGAGACAGAGCAGAAAATTACCATTTCCCATGAGACAACACTATTACATAGTGACAGAAAACTCTTGTGACTTTGGTGGCTGCTCCTCCCTGTCATCTCCTGTAAAGCACTCCCTTCGTTTTTCAGACAGGCTTTGGAGGCTTCTCTTCAGAGAAGCTTCCTATGGTTACCCCTTTACTCATATGAGGAAATTATCATGTGCATGCGTTATATTATTGTTTAGTTGTCATAGCAAGTCCACAAATAGGACTAGTTATCCCCACTGTATGAAAAAAATAGACAACTTGTGCAAATTCACCCAGCAAGTAAAGGGCAAAGCCAAAACAAACAGGCATAGGGAGGGAGAGAGGTTAGGAGGTTGTGAGGTTGGGGGTTGGGAGGAAGTGAGCGAGGAAGGGAAGACAGGCTCTCAGAATCTCAGAGCATTTGCCAGTGTGATTATTTGGGAAACACAGTTATTGGCTAGGGCTGCTATAATAAAGTAACATGAACTGAGAAGGCTTAAACAAGAGCAGTTTGCTTTGTTTTTGTCTCATGATATTGGAGGCTAAATGTTTGAGATCAGGATATCAGCAGTGTTGGTTTCTTCTGAGGGCTGAAGGAAAAAATCTGTACCATGTGTCTTAGTCACTTTCCTTTTCACTAGGATAAAATACCTGACACCCACAACTTTAAGGAGGAGAGGTTTATTTTGGTCATGGTAACAGTCCCTGGTCAACAGGCTCCAAGGCAGAAACTGCAAGGTGCAAGGGTCTGGCAGAGGACAGCTGCTCACATCATAGCAGCCAGGAAGCAGTGAAGGGAGGAGCCAGGGTGTATCTCTCTAGATACACCCTTCCCTATCACGCCCCCAGTGGCCTGCCTCTATCACAGCCTCCTCCTAACAGCACATTCAGCTGCTGAATTCAATTGTAGATGAATCCACTGATGAGTACAGTGCCCCTGTGATCTAATCACCTTCCAAAAGCCCTGCCTCTGAGCACATAAGCACTTGGAGGGACACTAGGTCTAAACTGTAACACCATGTTTCTCCCCTGGCTTCTGGTAGTTTCCAGCAATCCTTGGCATTCCTGGGCTTGTGGAAGCATCACTCCAATCCCTGTCTTCTTCTCCGTGTCTGTATCAGTGTCCAAATTTTCTCTTTTCATGAGGATATCACTCACATTGGATTAGGACCCACATTGATGAGTCAGTTTAACTTGATTACATCCCCAAAGACCCTATTTCTGAATCAGATCACCTTCCAAAATAGTGGGGGTTAGGACTTCAACATAGGAACTTCAGGGAAGTATAATCCAATCAATAAAGGAGGACTATCATCAGAGCCACTCAGGAGTTGGGCCCTCCTTCCCTATCTATGCCAAGCAGCAGGATCAAGGAAGACATACCAACACTACCACAGGAAGCTACACCCTGCAGCCCAGGAAATAGAGTCCTACATGGTAACTGACCCCTCAGAGGAAAGGGAGAACCCTACTCCCATGAAACAAATGACAAAAACCTAACCAGAAATGAGCCCTGTCCCCCCTTATCCACAGTCACCAGTGGAAGCCTATTAATCACAGGAATTATTTTAGAAAATTATAACAGGCTGTTTAACAATAATAAATAATAATAATAATAATAATAAGCAGGGTTTATTCCAGCATGCAATAGTGTTTCTTAATAACTGAAAATCTATTACCATAATTATATAACATACTAAGGGGGAGAGATAGAGCCTGTAAATATCGTAAAGGATGCATATGACCAAGTCCATTCCTCTTCCCATTTTCTCATCCTTCCCCGCTTCTCTTCACCATGTGACTTTAAATACCTTCCACTAGAGGCAGAGTCACCTCCCGCCTTTATTATTGTTGGGGATGGCTCTACAACTTGCTTTACCTTGTGAAAATTGAGTGGCAGTGGCAGTATACCATGATCAAGCCTAGGCCATAGGTTTATTTCCACTTGTTCTTCCTTATACTTCTGTCATCACTATGAGAAAATTCTTGACCTATCTCCACCACTGATTAAATGGAGATGAGAGACTTTTAATGAGAGCTTAGAGCCAAGCCTTAGTCAAGCTGGATTAGCCAAACCCTAGCTACCCCATGAATGTGTGTGTTAAAATAATTGTGGTATGAAACCACTGAGTGCAGGTGGTTGTCCTACAATATTATGGTGGCAATTTTTGACTGATATAATGCAGAAAAGGCACTTGATAAACTCAATATTTGTCTTGGCCTTAAAACATGCCCACTCATGCTGTTGCACAACTACCTGCAAACTGTGGTCAGCTTTGTAATATTTCTTCCTTTGTAATATTGTTTTAACTTTCTACAAGAACCCTAAAGCAAGCATCAAATGCAAAGCTAAAATGTTAGAATTAGTAATGTAAAACTCACAAACAAGACCAAGATGCTAACTTTTATGGATATATCTTTCAGTAATAGATCCTAGACAATGACTAGAACAAGAAAAAATAAGAGGTATAAATATTGGAAGTAAAGAGACAAAAATCTCCTTACAATAATACAGTTGTTCATCTAAAAATATATCTCAACCAAAAGTCGTGCCTGAACAGACTCAGCTACAGATGGTATATTTTGGAGGTGGTCTCAGGAAAGGGAACTTTGGGAGGTAGGGAAGGTGTGTCAAGAAAGGCAGAAGAGCCACATCCAGTTGTGTCACTATTCCACCAGGACCAAATAGACACAGATGCAGAAATCTCCTGGAGCTGTCTCTTGAAAGGACAGGAGTTGGGGATATTTACCTCTCAGTTTCTGATCCCTGCTGGTCAAAGGCTTCTCCTAGAGGGCTGTGACTCCCCAAACATCTGGGTTGCACTTGTCCATGGGATGAAGGGCTGCCAAGGTTCTGTCAAAAGTCAGCATGGAGACATGTTTTAAGAAGTGTTCTGAGGGATGGCAACACAGCCCAGAGAAGTTTTCATGAGGTCTAGGAATAGGAATTAAGGGAGTCAGAGCATACCCAACAGCCTAATCCACAGGAAGGCCCTTGGGAACAGGGCTTAGGCAACTGGAGAAACAGTGAAGAAAGGGGATGTTTGGAAGGAGAAAGGGAAGGTGAGCTCCCAGAAAAGGAGGTCCATAAGATGGTCCTATCATCTTCTCCTGCTGTCATCTCTAGTCCCCTTTCTGCATTTGGCAGAAATTGGCACCCCCTTCCATTCTGGCTTCCTTCGCACCCCGCGTCCCACTTTGTGCTTACACTGGTGCTGAAATGCAACCCTGGCCTTTGAACACAGGTATCACAAAATCAGAGGGCCCTTCTAAAAGCCCCAAGTGGTGTTTGGATTTGTTAACAATACTAATAGGAGGCCCTTTGAGCCAGTAGAAACCAGCTTCAAGCTGTCCAGGGTGGAAAACCAGCTCTTGCCCTGAGCCCCCAGGCTCACAGTTCTCATGCAGCCTGCCCCAAAGGCAGGTCTGGGAGAAGAAATCTGGCCTCCAGCCCTAGTTGGGGATAGCCTCTTAGCTTGGTGACCTCGGGATTGTCACTGACTCTCTCTTGGCCACAACTTCCCAGCTGTGTAGTGAAAATAAGACTGTTCAGACCCTCTATCCCATAGGGCTTGTGCAAAAATTCATAGTCCTTGAGTTTGAAAGCAAAGTACTCAGCAGGAAGACTCAGTTTATATACAGTGTTGGCACCTTATTCTAATCATAAACCATTGATTGATGGTTACCCTAAGTTAGGTTACATACTAGGCATTGTTGGGAGATTCAAAATGCTGAGACTGCCAAACCAGGAGTCTATCAATTCCCCTCTTTTCACCTGAATGACTATCCAACTCTCACCCAATCTCTGCCCCTCTGTCCTTTCTTCTCTCTCACCATATCCTGCCTTTCTTCCTATTAGTGCCTTCCTGTCTCATAGCTCTTACCTCTTCCACTTCAATACTCTCCCAATTTCCTCATTCTGGAGGAATAATCATCATTCCCTTTCTCAGTCCACCATCTCCCCACTATTGTCAGCCAGCCCACGCTTTCAGTGCTCAACTTGGCCCAGACCAGGGAACAATTTTATTTTGTAATGGGTCAGATGATAAAGAGTTTAGGCTTTGTAGGCTATGTGGCCTCTGCCACAACTACTCAACTCTCATTTGATGAAAGGCAGACACTGGCAGTAATGTAAACATGTAGGTGTGCCTTGTTCGAATAAAATTTTATTTACAAACATGGGTGAGATTTAGCCCACAGGCTGAATTGGGGACCCATTTTCATTTAATCTTGTTAGGTAGAATGCAGTGCCCCATATTTCTAACCAGCTCCTAAATGACGCTTAAGTAGTTCTCAAGAGCTCAATGAGCTTATGTGACAGGTACAACTGACTCATTTGCCTTTCCAAATCTCTTCTTAAATTGCTGCCTTCCAGTATAGAGCCTTAAAAAGCCAAATGCATGCTTTCTTGATTTCCTTTGCAGCCATGTGGCCATGTAAGCCAGTTAATACCAACACAACTAAAGCAAAATACAGGGGTTCCCTTCTTCCATAAATTCTCAACAATTTGAGGATAAATATAGAAGAATGGCACTTGAAGGCTTAAATTTCATCTTTCCTATTATAAAGGCTAATTAGGAAGCATAGTTTATTGTGAAAGAGACTTGCTAGATGAATCATAGTAAATGGCAGATTTGTGCATCCTGCAATGACTAGGACAGATCTCCCTGTCTGGGTGCAGAAATGAGGGAAAGATTTATGATTCAAAGGTACAGATGAGAACTGGTACCTACAAGTAGGCTCTCTCCCTAGAGGAAAATTGGAGTTGTTGAGCTGAGTAAGATCCATTTATTCTTCCTGAATTTAGTAATCAGTTACATCATTTCACTTCCCCTGGGATAGAAGAAATAAAGGGGCAGAGAAAAGTTGGAAGTGAGTCACAATGAAGGAAGCCATCAAAAAAGTGGGACAGACAGCTTGGACAGCAACTTACCCCTCTCCAGTGATCTGGAGCTTTTTGTCTTCCTATCATATTGGACTTACCAATAAACATGTAGCAAAGAGGACATATACAGAATGAAAGAGAAGTCCCATATTCATGTTCATGCAACAGCAAGAATCATTTTTTTGCCTTTGGTCTCTTCCTGGGAACATGAGTGGACAATTTTCATTTTTTCCCCACAAGGGTCTGAAATGAATCAGAATGACCCCACACGGTCAGAAAACGACATTCATTAAACCTCAATTTTTCTTAATCCAAAGCCAAAATTTATTCCCTAAAGTATTCCTTTCCTAATTATATCCAGCCATATTTCTGCATAACCAACCATAGGTTGTGAAAATCTTATTCATTCATTCAACATATATTTAACAAGCATCTATTTTATTCCAGGTAGAATTCTATGTGCTAAAAATGTAAGAATGATCACCAAAGATGAACATGCCTGCCCTATGCAGCTCATATTCCAGTGGGGAGAGATGGACAAGAAATTATTATCATAATGAATAAGTTATATTGTATGTTTGGAGGTGATGAATGTTATGAAAAAAGAAAAATGGGGTGAGTACCACTAGAAGCAAGGGGCTTGTTGCATTTGTAAAGGAGATCAGGGTGGGTCTGTTATCTGGTAGTTTCTTCAGAAATGACTCACCAATTAAAAGTATTACAGGTTCTTCTGGCCTGAAACAAAGAATTAGATGAGACAAACCAAAAACAATGCCTAAAGTTTATTTGAAAAGTGCGAGGTAAATGGGTATGGGAGAAATCACTCAGTAGAGTGAACTTGGATAGAACAAAGAGAAAAAGAGGGTAAAAGCAAAAATAAAGGTACACCTGCATCTGAAACGCCCTGTGGGCTATCGTGGGAACTCACACACAATGGCAGCTTTCTGTGATAGCTGGCCTCCTTTTATGCAATCCACATCTACCGGGAGCTCACAAAAAGTTCTACATATGTACGTGGTCCTGGCATTGCCCTGGGTTCTTATAACTGACAAGTCCCACTCATGTTTTTCAGATCTCCTATGTCCTATATCAGGTCCCTTAAAGAAGGTTATACACAGCAACATTTGAAGAGAAGAATTAGTAATGCAGGTAAAGAAGACACAATTGTTGCCAGGCGTTGGGGTACAAGTGAGCATGCCCTGCAAAGTGAAGAGACTCGCTGGAGTAGAATGAACAAAAGGGATGAGAGAATGGAGAGGTGAGGAGGACCAGATCAAAACAGACCAGGAAATACACTGGACCTCTAGAGGAATGTCTTTATCTGACTTAGGCTTTTAAAGAACCACTCTGGCTGCTATGTCAAGAACAGAAAACAGGAGAGCAAGAGTAGAAACCAGGATATAATAGGTAGGTTCTTGCATCTGAGAAAAGCAGTGGTTTGGGCCAAGTGATACAGTGCAGGGCACAATAAGAGACTGAAGCTCAAATTTTCAAGGTAGCATCAACAGAATTTCTTAGAAGTTTGGTATAGGAAAGAAAAGACTCAAGAATTCTATGGCGGTCATCACATTGAAATTAAGTGATAATATTAAAACACTCAATCTTCAAGACTTCAAGAATGGTAGAGTGAGAGCTTAGCATAGTCATTCCATAACAAAACAATAACTAAAATGGTTAAAAAATGATTCTTTTAAAACATTATTTTTAAATTGTCCTAAGGGCACAGAGTAGATGAGGAAATATATATTCAAAAAAATCTGCTAAATCTCAGCAAGGACAGCCAGGATCTGCAGTAATTGAGGCATAGGACAGGGAGGGGCTCCCTTTCCTCCAGTCCCCAGTCTGGGGCTAGGGTTCGTTCTGAGAGAAGCAGGTGTCCAATGTTTCTGTGCCCTTCCAGCCCCAAGCTGAAGAACTTCTATTCTAGATGTGGGTGGATAAAAGGACTGAGGTCCCCTACCCCACATAGTCTCCACTTGTACAGTGGAAGCTTTAACCTCCATGTGGCAGGCTGAGCATACTGAGTCCCAGTCATCTCTGCACCAACTCACCATCAAGTGGAGGTTCCATGCTAGTGTGGGAGAGCCAAGAAGACAAGATGGTACCACCCCTCCTAATGCTTACCTGCAGAGCAAGAATTTCACTATAAGAGAAAAACTGCTCCATTTTCCCTACTCCAGGTCCTGTGCAGTGTTGCAGAGATTCTTCCCAGAAAAAGTGACAGGTCATAAGAATGAAGAGCTCCATAGTACTTCCTGAGTGGACTGACTGTACTTGGAGCACAATGTGGAAAATCCCATGCCTACGGGTGTTGTTGAAAACCAGGAGACCTTGGTGGATGGTAATTGGGACTATGCTGGTAGCTCTAAGATAGTGGTAGCAACAGCATCAGTGAAATGGCAGAGTGGCCAGAAACTTCACAGAAAATAATAGCATAGAAAATAGCCAAGAATAGCCCTCTTGGGATCACAGCAGGCCTTGAGGATCAAGAAGATTGTGCACATGTTTTAATTTGCATGCACTCAGGAATAATCAGAACTGGAGATGGGCCAGGTTTGTAAGTATTCCCCAAGCCACACACAAATTCATCAACAAAGAGCATAAGTCTCATAGGCACAAAGGAATTGAAATACAATCTCTGATGAAACATTGGCTAAATAATAAGCTACTATGACCCAGGGGAACTCCCAGGAAATCAGGCTTAAAATAAAACCATACACATCCCTGAAAGGCTGGATAAATGCTAGTAAGCCCAAGGCTGTGTCCTTTCAAGAGTAAACAAGGAGGGAACCTCCAAGCCAGTCCACAGCTGAACGTGGAACAAAAGCATAAATTCCCCGGACTATGAGACCAGACTCCAACACATACACACATTCTTCCCCAGAAAGGTAGGGGGAGGGAGGGTAAGACTCAGACTAAGGGAGTATAAGCACAACAGTTGACTGTATTGTGAATTTAAGGGTGACTCCTAGGTAGCGGACTAAAAAGTACCAACAAGAGAAGGAAATCTGAGCTTCTGAAGCTGCACACTGCAGGAAAAATAGACTTTCACAAAGTTAGTTCAGCCAATTCACTAAACAAATAAACAAACTACCAAGAAAATAACATCAACCCTGGAGCAAGGGAGAAAGGCATCAATATTCAGAGTCGCTACAGTTTTTCAATGAAACATCCATATTTCAAAACTAAAAATGTAAAGTAGATCAATGAGCAGGAAAGCAACAGGAAATACAAATTGCTTTTGAAAGAGCCCAATGAAGAACATAGCACACAAAGAGTTCAAAGTAACTACTATAAACATCTTAAAGCAACTAAATAAAGCTATGAGGTGTGATTGAAAAATAGAGTATGGTTTTAAATTTTAAATTTTTTATTACAGTAAAAGATACATTATCATTAATTACCCTCAAAATACTTTACTTGCTTCAGACACATTTATCACATTATTCTTGCCACTTTCTGAAGCAGTTCAGGAAGTCCTTTTTCATGAGTATTTTTAGTTGAACAGTTGTGGCTGCCTCAATGTCCTAAAATGATTCATGGTCATTTTGAACACAGCACCAGACTTGGTGAATAAGGTGGATGAAGGACACACTGTAATGTTTTTACAAGCCTGCCTTTCTGTTGAATGGCACTTGGCAGCTGCATTCACTATATTTTTGACCATCTCTCATGAAGATACTTAGGAAAGAGAACTCCCAGAACTGCACAAACCATGGGATAAGTGATTTTAAAACAAAGGGAGTATTTTGAGGATAAGCGTCAATGTGCCTTTCATTGTAATAAACTTTTAAAATTTAAATATTCACTGTATTTTCATAACTCTTTGTATATCTAAATAACTAACAGAAATTATCATTAAAATGCCTTATTAAATAGATAACATCAACAAAGAAATCGAAATTTTAAAAAGTATCAAATGGAAATTGTAGTGGGAAAAAACACAACACCCCAATGGAAAAACTCACAACAGGGCTTCAGCAGTAGACTTGAGGTCACAAAATAAAGATGCCATGAACTTGAAGATAGATCAATAGGCACTATGCAACTTGGAGATAGGGAGGTGAAAAAATAAAGATGAGTGGAGTCTTGGAAAAATGTAGAACATCATTAAGAGCACCTACATATATGTGAAATGTGAAAGTATCCGAAGGAAAAGAAAAACAGCAAAAAATAGTTCCCAAATTTGGTGAAAGACATTGATCTACATATCCAAGAAGTTCAATAAACTATATGAGGGATAAACATAAAAAGATCCATATCCAGATACAAAATTGTAGTCAAAATGTTGAACACCAAATGTAAAATTCCAAAAGTAGTAAGAGGAAATCAACTCATTACATACAAAGAAATGTCAATAATATTAACAGCTGCATTATCAGAAATAATGAAGGCCAGAAGGCAGTGGAATGATATTCAAAGTACTAAAAGTAAAATCCTGCCAGCCAAGATCCTATCTATGTAGAGCAAAATTATCTTTCAAAAATGAGGACTAAATAAATCCTGCAAAGTGAAATGACAACCCAAAGAATGGGAGAAAAAGCAAATTATATATCTGGTGAAGGACTATAAAGAAAAAATAGGGTTAACCCATTTTCCAGTCCCCCTTCTGTCTCTCTTAGATACAAGCTATCTTTCTCTCAATAAATTTTTCCTACTCTTAATCTCCATTGTTCCTAAAATTCCACCAAGATGACTGGATTGAAGTAAGAGTTTTCTTTCATAGGTTCTAACTTTGGTTTCTTGCTTCATAGATTGTAACTTTCTGTTTTATAAGTTCTGGTTCTTCTTTTATAGATTAAATTCTGGCCTTTGTTTCAGCTTTTGTTTCAAAAGTGTCTTGATTTTAAGTTGTATGATTTATTCTTGTTCCTACTCTTAAAAAAAAAAGAAAAAATAATAAAAGACAAGTCTTTTAAAATATGGGCAAAGGATTTGAAAACATTTCTCCAAAGAAGATATACAAATGGCCAATAAGCACATTTAAAGGTGGCCATCATCAGTAATCAAAGAAATGTAAATCAGAGCCACCCCTAGTGCCAAGAAGGAGCCTTCCGGGCAGCCATACCACTGCCCCCAGCTCCCAGGAGCAGAGCCACCCAAAGTGCTGAGGAGGAGCCCTCTGGGCTACTACACCACTGCCCCCAGTGCTGAGGACCAGAGCCACCCCAGTGCCAAGGACATGAGCCATGCAGGCCCCAGCAGCACACATACCCCCACTGTTGTAATGAGAAGATAGGTAAAAAAATCTCAAAACCAGATTTCCAGATCACCTAAAGCAACCCCAAAGGGAAACAAGATGGAACAAACTGATAATCAACCACCTGGCCTCCCTGAATGGGCAACAAAATAGGATCTGGAAAAAATGAAATCAGAAATAATTTCTCAGATAACAGCAGAGATTGTGCCCATAGTGCAAGACATGATTAATAAATCTAGAGAGGACACAGATTTAAAAAATAGAGTATCTGAGGAACATGTTGGAATCCCAACATAGGAAACAAATGGAATCCATAAAACAGATGCAAACAGATTTCCAGGAGATTAGAAACTCCATTGAAAGTTTACACAGCAGAGTCTTTGTGGGTCAGCCAAGAAGTGTGAAGCTCCTCGGCTGTGTTCTGGTTCCTGCCCATGGCACAGGGAGGTCCCGGGAGTGGCTTGGAGCCCGACCTTCATCTGGTGCTCTGCTTAGCCACGTGCCTGCAAGGCCCAATTCCAACACCCCCCCCCCTCCTTCCAGCTCTTCTGCTACCTGGTCCCACACTACAGAGGCACAGGGGACTATACTTCACATAGTTAAATGTGATAGATTAATAAGTACCACAAATTGTCATTTTCTAAGCTGCACTCGATGCTATGGTATTGCTGATTGTAACATTTGGCCTAACATGTTGTGATTGATTTAATCAGGTTTCCTTCCTGGTATAAGGAAAATAAAATAGGCTCAGAGTCATTAGAGCCTCAAAACCTAAACACAAGCCATATCTGGAAGACACCTCTGAGAAGCAATCATTCCACAAGGGTTGTAAACATGAACAACAAAGATACCTGCATTAAGCAATTTTTAAATATTAACCCAGGAATTAAACCAAGGACAGTACCAAAAACAAAAATGAGAAGACATTTAAGCAAGGCACAAACACAGGCTTCCATGCCACAAAAAGGAAATTCTGGGGGAAATAAAGTAGAAAAGTCAGGTAATCAACCACCTGGACACCCTGAACTGATAGCACAGGAAGTAAGAAAGCAGATACATGAGGCTCTAGAAAAATTCAAAGCAGAAATAATCTCCCAGATAAATACAGAGTTGGTGAGTAGAGTGAAAGACATGATTAGAGGCTCTAGAGCAGAAACAGATAAGAAAACAAATGAGATCAGAAACATG
>NW_004624741.1:5364877-5391167 GCF_000247695.1 Heterocephalus glaber | reverse complement strand
TATTTCTGATTTCATTTATTCCAGATCCTCTTTTGTTGCCAGTTCAGGGAGTCCAGGTGGTTGAGTATCAAAGTGTTCCATCTCATTTCCCTTTGAAGTTGCTGTAGGTGATCTGGAAGTCTGGTTTTGAGACTTGTTTACATGTCTTCTCATTTCAATGGGGGAGGGGACAGGGAGTGTGTGTGCTGTTGGTGCCTGCGTGGCTCACCTCCTCTGCACTGGGAGCAGTTGTATGGCAGCCCAGAAGCCCCTTCCTCTGCACTGGGAGCAGTGGTATGGTGGCCTCAAAGCTCCTTCCTCTGCTGAGTGAATTATGTTTGTTTGGAAGGATTGCTTGGAGCAGGCTCCTGGGGTAGAAACAAACACCATGGGCAGGATATGCCAAAAATTGAGAGAAGGAAAAAATATATTTCACTAAAATAATGGAAGGAGTTGTTGGTGCCTAAGAAGAAGAAAGAAGAAAGGGCAGCATGGGTAGGGTAGAGAGAGACAAAGAAAAGAGAGTTTTCAGCAATAAAGATGGTGCAGGAATCCTCAAACCTTATTGGATACAACTTGGGGGGAAACAGTGAAAGGTCTGGGTGTGTCCACATTTAATATGAAGAGAAAATAAATATTGGATGTTTAGATGCCAAAACCAGGACCAAATGAGTCAAGAGACTCAAGAACCCAAAGAAATCACTCTGAGAATGCTTTGGCCTATCAGAGGCCATGAAAAGGGGTGGGGCAAGGGTACACTTCATTTTATTCTATAGGGACAGAAAAGCCTTAGCCCTAGTGTAGGTTATATGTCTTACTTCCTCCAGCTCACTGAAAATGGGATAGGACCCCACCATTGGCATAGGCTGCCTGGAAACTACACGCTTGACTTGGGTTTTTTGGGGGGAGGGGGGAGGCAATTTCTGGATTTCCCATAGAACTCTTATTCCCAAATGGTATTTCCAACCATGTTTCTAATTCCCAAAGTTCCCCAAGGACAGAGAGAGCTCTGCTGTATCTACCTCCAGCTTCCTAAAAGTAGGTGCCACATTTGCTCTAAAGACTGGGTGAACAGGCCAGGACTTCCAGAAGTGGAGGGTGATTATTCTTCCAAATGGGAGGACCCAAGGCTGAAATTTACTTTCCCTTGCTGGGAGAAAGCTGGACAATCTCCACAACTTTTGTACTTTCTCCAGGCTTTTTGCTCAACCAAAATAATCATTCCTTTAGGAAGCAAGAAAGCTTTCTCCCTCCTCTGGACATGCCTAACCTTCATACCTAGCATGCTTCTCTTTAGACAGCTAGTGCCCTGGCCAAAACACATCAGCAGCAATCACACCATTTTGGTGCCAGAGGGAGCATTTATAAAAATTGCCCAGATGCTTAATTTCTCTCTTCCAGAAACTTCCTTCTGTCCAACCCAGGTTATGAATTGGTGCCAGGACCCTGGGTTTTCAAAAACCTAGAGTATTTATCAGTGTCATCCAGAAGATTCTCCCTCAGTCACCCACTCTCCAAATTCCCAACAATTGTGCTATTTGGGGTTGGTTTTGGTGTTGTTTTCTGCCTTTTTTTAAAACAATACATAAATATTTTCTTTTTTAAGTTTCAATTTGTGGGAAAAATACACATCTCATAAAATTTACCATTGTTAAATGTGTAGTTTGGTAGCATTAATGTACAAGTTTTGATTTGGAATATTCTGTGTCCATCCTCCAACAACTGCCTACTTTGTTGCATCCTTCTAATTTCCAATCTCATTTTTGCTTAGAAGACAATGATCACAATGATTCTTTCTAATGAAAAGTTTGCTTTCTAATCTGATTTAGCTAGGTATCTTCTCTGCTATCTTGGTGATTTGGTGTGTCCAGCCATGCAAGTTGGACTGGTGGGGCCCTGGGAAATCTGTGCAAGTTGGATTGGTGGGGCCCTGGGAAATCTGAGCATCTCAGAGAGGAGCTCATTTGTCTTTGGTTCTCTCTCTCTCTCTCTCTCTCTCTCTCTCTCTCTCTCTCTCTCTCTCTCTCCTCCCTCTCCCTCCTCTGTCCTATGTACCTTCCTCCCATCCCTTCTCCACCATGGAACAAGACCTAAATGCTTAGTTTTGGCTCATATGATTTCTCACTTCTACTGTCAACAGTTTCCTAAAAGATATAGTATTGCCTTATGTAGAAAAGAAAGGAAACAAGAAAAGGAAAAAAGGCAGAGAACAAGAATAGGAAGAACACATTGGCAGCTGACTACAAATTTAGTACTCAGGGCATCTGTCTGGAATGGGACACACACACAATAAAAACTCTGAAACATAAATCTGAGGAGAAAATCTAAGAGTAAAATGAAGGTACCAAAATAAGAAAACTGAAATATTAGTCTAAGTCAGTCTAGGTAAGGAAATGCATGTTTATAGAGAAAATTTGTTGCAGTCTAAGTTTGAGACCTTTTGGGTGTGGACAGGAGCTCATGGAGGTACTAGGTGAAACCCAGGGTAAAACCAATCCAAAGAAGGTGATTAGAGACAGTATATGGAAGGAGATTTACCTCAATCAAGACACAAAGAGACTAAGAGATGGGGAAGTGAGTCACAGGAATGGACTCCCAGCTTGGGTGATAGAACAGATCTTCATCAGTGCCTGGCCAACCCTATACTCATCTCTTACACCAAAGGCTACTTCTTAGGAACAATTATAATTCACTGCCTTGGGGGCTGTTCTGTACCCACTCAACTCCACATACAGAGCTGAAGTACTTCAGAATTGATGTTCTCAGCAGCAGCTCTCAATCCATGATGGACAGAAGTGGTGCCCTAAATCCCTTCTGCTGGGAGTTGGGAAAGATTCTGAGGTGCATGTCCTGCCTTGTCTCCTACAGTTCTCCACAAACTCTGAGCCCTAGTTGCCCACAGGAGTTGAATGCATAGTGCATTCTTCACTGGTTATCTTCCTTTCTCCCTCTACTGGTTTCATTCACCTTCCAAATAAACTTGGCCCTAAATCTTTGTCTCTAGATTGAACTGTGGAGCCCAACTCATGAGAAGGTTTGGTCGAGGACATGGCCATCCTGAACTTCCCACCCAGAGTCTTTATCTTCCTTTCAGCACAAAACCAGAGCCCCTAGATACCCTATAAGGTGCTCAACACTGGGATCCTGGGGTCTCCTTTTCCCCAGAACTTGTGACTTTTATTTGGATCAATCCTGATATTGTTTTCCCAGAAAGGGGCAAGTAATGGCACAGAGGGCTCCCAGAAAAGCAAGGTGCCTTAGCATATGCCCCATCTCCAGGGAGGGATTCAGAGCTGAGAAAAGGCCCAAAGAATCCAAGGCACCATTCACCCTGCTTCAGAGTAGATGACATAGATTTGGGCATTGAGGGGCTCCCACTGTGGGGAGCAGATGAGGCTCTCCTATAAACTTGTCATGAGGCCAAGATCAATCCCTTGTCTTCATGAGACTGGAGTTTTTGAGGACATGGAAGGTAGGCTGCCCTCTACCACAGCAGTGCTCCCCCTTCCTGATTCTAAGAGGACAGGAGTACAAGAGTGACATTGTTGCTGCACGTGACAGTACCACATGGCCTTCCACTCCACAACCAGCATCATGGAGATGAATAGCCAGGGTATGTCCATTAATATAATTTATTGCTTAGGAAAATAACACACGGGCTGTTTGGCTCCTCTCTGAATCAGCCATCATGGGGAATTAGTGCTGACACCAGGGGCTCATGGAGAATTATTAAGGTGAGGAGTCAAGCCAGTGAGATGTGGTTATTAAATCCAATCTCAGGCACTCCCAGACTGAGCCAGGCCCTTCAATCAGGGTTGCTGCTGCTGAGAAGCTGTCTAAGCTGTTATGGGGGCTTCCAGCTCAAACATCCACTCAATCTGATGCTTGACATTGCCCATTCCTCAGCTTCTGTCCAGGGTGATTCTGGGGACCCTCTTTCCCTGACATCATAATGAGCCCCTGGTTGCCTCTAAGTCCCTTTCTGGCCCCTCTCAAGGGACCACAGACACATTCCAAGATCTCCTCTCAGCCCAACAGGGTCTAAAGGAGGAAAGGGCAAAGATATCTCAGGGCTTCAGCAAAACCCAGACTTATCACTGTTTCTACTCCAATATGACCTTTCCATGGTTATAGAGGCCACTCTACAAGGAAGACTCTACCTCTTCTACCAAGTGGGTAGCTGGAGCTCCCCTCTTTCCTGGGATTTCCAAATACATCCCCCACTACCTGGATTTTTACCTACAAGAAGTTCAGAGACAGGTCTCAATTCCTTGGTTTCCATTCCTCCAGCCTGAACCTAGAAAGGTTTTCCACCTCTGCCATATGACACAGTCTGCATGTTGCTAAGCTAATACATACAGTTGTATGTCATTGAGCCCATCCAATAACCAAAAGGCTTTGGAGAATTTAGAAAGGCCTTTTATGCCTTGACATGCACAAATCTTTACCTTCCACAACTGTCACTCTACAAAGGGCATCCTTGAGGGTTTATATTGCTTATGGAAGACTAAATTCAGACTCTTTTGTCCTCCTGTGGATTCTGCCTTTACCTGTGGACAGGGATTACATGTTGCTTTACATGTGTATAAAGCTTTAACATCAAGTCTGAATCAATGTGAGCTTGGAAATTACTTTGGCCTTGGTCTTCTCATTGCCCTGTTTTTGTGAAGGTATACAATAACTATGAAGTGTTGGGTTGGCAAGCAGGCCTTGGCCATCCCTTGTGAATGGCATAAAACATTGCTGGGAATCAAAGGCTGTGGTTTTTCCATATAAAGATGACCCAAGGAACCTTGGCTCCCCACCATGGCAGCCACGTGCTTGAGGAGGCAAACAAAGCTTGGGTAACTGCTAGCCCTCCTGATGAGTAAAAGATGTTGGGTATCCTGTATTTCCTTTTGTGTATCCTTATGTAAAGCTAAGTGACCATAATAAACATAAGCTGGTTGCAACTTGCAAGTTTGATTGCCAACTTGAATCACAACCCACAGTGCCACTGTCGGAATGCACCCAGTGCTGCTTCTCTAAGTGCTAAACTGTGAGGCACAGTAGTCCATGATGAGGCTATATCTTCCCATCTGGCCACAGCCACCTACAACCCTGCCAGCAACTATGCAAGGAGTGTTTTCCCTACTCTTCTTAGAGAGAAGATTCTGGGGTGAATCACATGACTCTTGTTCTCCTTACAAACCATACAGAGCCAAGTCTGGGAATGGGCATCCAGCATCTTGCTGACTGTCCAAGAG
Source organism: Heterocephalus glaber (assembly GCF_000247695.1). The sequence goes on along the minus strand of NW_004624741.1, from coordinate 5,385,942 downwards.
ATGCCCCTGCTTGACCTGAACCACATCCTTCTTGGCCTAAAACTCCCTATAAAAGGAATATGGGCTCTTGCTTTTGTTCTCTGTTTCTTTCCAACTGCTTAGTTTAGAATTCAAGATTCTCCATGCTTCTGGATTAAAAACATTGTTTTGTGACCAGATCTCCCAGATTTAGTGTAGTAAGAAATGTAATGTGAGACAGCTTCAGATAATGTGAGACACCTCACAGTTGCCACCCACCCCAACCTACTTGCCCTAAATTATGTATGTCCTTGAAGGCTAACTATGCTAATTTTCCATATTCCAAGGAGTTGCACTCATTTTGGAGGGAGGGTTAGGCCTGGCCATTCCATATGTATTTACATTTCAAGTGCCTGTGAGAGGGATATTATATTCAGTATATGATGGAAAAGATGAGGGTCCGTAGACTCTTCCATGATTGGAGGGTTGTAGAAGCTAGGTGAGGGAGAATCAAACAAAAATGGGAATAATGTGGGATTTCTGTTGACAGTAGGATCAACATTGAAAGGAAGAGATAGTGGAGTCTGGAATGAGGGGAGAATATGAGTCATGGAACATCTCAGCACCATTATAGATGCTCTAGGTGTGCCTATAGGTGTTATAGGCACAACAGGGTGCTCTGCTGGGCTCAGACATCATCCTGGTCTCCAGTTCTTTCCTTTCCCCCATACCAAATTTATCTCCCAACTACTGAAGGTTCTTGCTCTCTACCAGGGACAGTCATGTATGAAGTTAAAAGAACAAAATGATTTAAAACAAGATACTGCATGATCAGCAGTGTGGGGAAATAATGGGGCACTGGGCAATGAAATGAGAGCCACACCAGGACTCTATTCCCCACTTTCAGAGACCTGTGGCTACTGTACTATTTGTAACTGTGGTAGATTGCAGAAATGACCAAGGTTATTTCCCTCTCTGTATCAACACCCTTCCAAAGTTAGCTTGCTTTTCCTTCCATCAAATGATGAAGTCTTTCTCTAAATTTTGGATATGAGCTTTTCTGTGACTTTCTTTGACTAATAGGGTAGCAGCAAATGACATGAAAGAGGTGACATAAAAAGGGCTTGGGCACTAGGATTTTCTCCCTTGGTGCTCTTACCAACCAGTAAATGAGCTACCACCCAGTAAATAAGCCTGGGCTCACCCACCTGAGGATAGGAGACTCTGTAGTTCAGTCACCACCATCACACCAGCCAGCTGCCAGCCAACTGCATCAAGTGAATGAGGACATCAAACCTTAGCTGACTATAGACTCACAAGTGACCCTAGGTGAGATCAGCAGAAGAACCACTCAGCTGAGCCCAGACAAAATTACCAACTCACAAATATCATAAACTAAGTAAATAGTTATTTTAGTCCACTAAATCTGGGGGTCACTTGTTATGTGGCAATAGCTAAATGATACAGTAAGAAACTTGTTCAACATCACTGGTTATTCAAGAGACAAAAATGGAAACAATGCTGACATTCCACCTCACCACAGAAAGAATGGCTGCTATCAAGAAAATAACCAATAACAAATGAAAAAGGAACACTTCTCCACTGTTGTTGGGAGTGTAGACTGAAGCAACCACTGTGGAAATCAGTATAGAGATACTTCAAAAAACTAGGATTAGAGGTCTCATTTGACCCAGATATTTCCCTGCTGGGTATCTTCCCAAAAGAATATATGTGCACCCATGTTCATAGCGGCATCATTTGTAATAGCTAAAACTTGGAAACAGCCCAATTGCCCATCAACTGGAGACTGGATAACGAAAATGTGGTTTTTAAAAATAAAATGGAGTACTATTCAGCCTTAAAATGAGAAACTAGAGACATTTATAGCTAAATGGATGCACATTGAGGCAATACTCTTAAGTGAAATAAATAGGACACACATGTATAAATACCGAATAGTTTCTCTTGTGTGAGAAACTGAAAGTGTAAATAAGGATCAAAATGTATAATAGATAATGTGAAATAGGAAGAAAAAGTCTAAAGGGGAAGGGGAAGTGGGAGGAGTAGGGGAAAGGAAAGAAAGGAAAGGAATAAATATGAGAAAAGGAAAAAATGGAAACAAAGTCTTTGTAAATAGGGAGGGGTGGAGGGATTGAAGGGAGGGCAGGGGAATTGGGAAAAAAATAAGAACCAAAATATATCATGTAAAGGTACAAATTCCCAATGATGAGTATCATCATATTGTATACCTAAAATGTACCAAAAAACTTAAGTTTTTTAAAAAAAGACAGAAACTTGCCCTGTCAGTTGAAAAGGCAGAGAGGCAGGGAGCTGAGTACTTGGACTGGACTCTCCTGTCGTCTCTTAGTCATAGCACAGTCATGGATGAATCACTCACACACACATACATTCAGAGCTTCAGTCCCCTTATCTTTAAAACTGAGGCAGGGTGACTGACCTTTTTAGAGTTGTGTGGCCTGTTCTTATGTGACCTCAGAGAATTGTCCATCCTCAGCCCTGCAGATTTCCCATCTTGAAGCAGAATCCCTCTCAAACCCACTTAACCTCACAGGACTCCAAGAGTATCTTCGACTTCCAACCCAGCCCTAGTACCCACACCCATGGCCTATCTAGGAAGGAGGGATTAAAGGAGCTTAGTATCTAGAGATTATGAGTGTGGGAACGGTTTATATATATTTATAAAAAGAAAAACACAAGCTTCTCCCCTGGGAAAGAGTAACAGGGAAACACCCAATGTCAGTTGAAAGAGAACTTTTTGAAGCAGGAATGTTTATTTAGAGAATAAACAAGCCCCTGAATCAACAAACTGAGGCCTTATCTCTGCACATATGGGTCATTCTCACTCTCTGCCCTGCTGACCACTCTTGGCCAGGCTGGATCTCAGAGCAGAACCCTTAGGACTAAGGTGGCTGAGGAGCAGGAGGACAAGACCCTGGGGCGGTGCCTTTGGTCCTGCCATGTGCTGGAGCCTGGGTTGGGGAGGCTGATGCTAGGAGCTAAGATACTACAGACAGCCCCATAGGCTTTTATTTTTAAAACTCCTTATCATTGCTCTCAAACTTATTTAAAAAGACAGAAAATGCGGGGTTGAGTGGTGAAGGAGGCCTAGGGTGTGATCACTATGATCCTTCATGTCGCCTGGGCCCTCCACCTGACATGGCATTGCTCTGTGAGGACAGAAAACAACATCTGTCCTGTGCTAGTTCATAGGAGTCCTTAAACCTGGCCAAATGTAAACAGGATTCTTTGAAGCAAACTTTACATTTGACAAGTTAGATGGACCCAAATGGTAAATTCAGAGTAATTACACCATTTTCTGAAGGGCTTATGGTTTAATAAAGAGAGTTGATATTCATTCTCTTTAAAGGGATGAATACAAGGCCACCCACCATATTTGACACTGGACTTTTGCTAAAACCAATTTACATTCTGGAGCCTACCTAAATGTGTCCTAGTCTGTTTGTGCACTTATAACAGAATAGCTGAGTGTTGGTAATTTATAAAGAATAGAAATTTATTTCTCACTAGTACAGAAGATGGGAAGTCCAAGATAAAGGCATCAGCTGGCTTGGTTATCTGGTAAAAGTTGCATCCTCCAGAGGCGAGGAACACTGTGTCCTCACATGGAAGAAGCAGAAGGGCCAGAGACTGAGTCCCGCATGACTGAGTTCTGCATTCTTTTATAAGGTCCTTCCCCCCATTTACAAGGCAGGAGCACTCATGGCCTAATCATCTCTTAAAGGCCCCATCTGTTAATACAATCACATTGGCAACCTGACTGTTACAGGGCACATTTCAAACCACAGCACATGGGGACCCATTGCAGAGTTTCGCTGACAACAGCACAGAAGGACAATAATTGCAAGTCACATGGAACTACAAGGTCCTCCTTCAGGGAAAAGCTTCATGGACCCTGGCAACAATTCTGTCTACAAGTCTCTGTGAAACCTGCTTCCTAAGCTACTCTATCCAGGCACTGTAGTCTTTCATAGGAACTTGCTGTCCTACTGACAGGAAAGGAACTGTCTCTTTTCCATTCCCTAAGATGCAAAACCTGAGCAAAAGATTCTAAGACAAGTTGTTTATTGAAGGGTTATTCTGATAAACATTGGAGAATGAAAAAGAAAAACAGTCAACACAATGTTTATTAATCAGCAAGTTACCACTGTTGGGCAGTTAGAACCAAGTCCCCTCAGAAAATTTGGGATAGCATTAAACATGACTGAGAGCTCTGCTACCCAAAGGGTAGTATGGGAGCTGAAGTATTCATACACCAACTCCACCTGTCATTGGTGGGGAACGTCTCTGGCAAGATGATAAGGAGTTGATTCTCTGATATTTCCAGATGCAGGAGCAGAAGGAACCTTAGCGTCCAAAGAAGGTCCAGAGGTAAAAGATTCAAGGGCTGGCAGTTAAAAACTGTTGGGTCAACATGGACCACAGTAGTATGATCCAAGGGCACATAGACAGGAGGTGCCAGTACTGCCAGTTACCCCTTTTGAGAGGAGAATTTCAAGGGACATGGATGGGAGAACATAGAGAGCCCCAAAATAAGGAGACTAAAGATGAATGCTAGCCTTTCCCTGGTGTTGCAAAGCTAACACTTGTTGTCCAAAGCTGAACCTATGGAGCACAAAATCACTAACTGATTGTTTGGCAGCAGAAGTGAAATATTAAAATCTAACTATAGAAAGCAATCAACCAATCCCACCCACCCAACCCATTAAAGAGACAGTCACTCTAGAGAATGCAGCAAGAAGGTAAAGGCAGCAAAGACAGAAATGTCACTTGGAGGGCCAGGGATTTAGCTCAATGGTACCAAGCCTGCCTCGGAAGTGCAAAGTCCTGAGTTCAATCCCTGATACTACCAAAAAAGAAAGAAAGAGAGAAATGTCACTTGGATATAGAAAAAAGAGCACTGACCAAGAGGCAAATATCCTGGATTCCATTCCTGACCCTGCCACCATCCTATTTTATTCCCTTTCTGGGTTTTAATATCTAAATCTGTGAAATGAACCCAGTTGATCTTTCAGTGCGCTGTAACGTAACATACCAATCAGGGACTGGATGTAGAGCATAAAAACTATTTAAATTGTATTAATCAAAAAAAATCAACCCAATGCAAGAAATTGGACACTTGAAAAACTTTTGGAAGAGTTGAAACAGCAGGACATCCAAAGAATAGTCAGCAATGCCACCAAAACAACTCAGCAAGAGAATTGCTTCCACTGGCTGAAGACTGCCCTTCCTCACTAGAGGATACATAACCTCCAGATGAGATGCCACAAACACAGGAACATGTCACCTCTCTGGTATCAGGGCTCCGAAGTCTCCTAGGCAACCACTGGTTCTGGAGCAATACCACACTCTGGATACCCATGATAGGCATAAGTACCCTCAGTTCTGTCTCTCAATGCCTGTGAAACTAGTGGCCAGCCTCTGAAATGTACTACAGTATGTCAGTTGCAAGGTCAGCACCCCACAGGATCAAAGGAGCCCTAGAGAGTTGACCTCTCTGTCTCAACCTCATCAAGATCCACAGCTTCAGGGGAGTCTGGAACATGTAAATTCTGATTTTCCAGCCCCTTCTTATGAAAAGGGCACTAGAAAGAAGCAGGCATGGATGGTGTGTCCATGGTGAGTCCACAGGTGATGCCCAGCCCAGATGTCTTGTGCCAGGCATTGTGTAGAGCCCTAGAGATTCAAAGAGGTCCTGGACCCCAAGGAGCTTGTGGTCTACCTGTGCAGCCTAGAAGTGCAATGAACTGGTGTGCGTCACTAGTTAAAAGTCAGTACTGATGATGGCAGGGAAGATGGGCAGTAAGGAGCCCAAGGAGGGGTAGGCAGAGATGAACAAACTAAAATTTGGGAGCAAAAAAGCATCTTGGAGTCACTCTTGAAAGGTCAATCAGGGAGAAAGGCAACTTAAGGGAACAGCAGGAACAAAGGTGCAGATGGATGAGGAGTAATTTGAGAAACAGAGCTGTGTGAAATGCTGGGCCAAAGAAGAAGTGAATCAGGACAAGAAACAAGGGAAGAGGGGACAAGGGGAGGAAGAGACAAAAACAGGAGATAGGTGTTTTTCCAAACCACACTGGCTTGCATGGAAGCATGGTCTCAGCTCAGATCCCAGCCCATGTTCCTTCTTTGAGAGCTGATCATGACCCATCAAGCCAAAAATGGTGATCCCCTTGGACTTGCAGAGACCACCATGTCTGTGACTTTCACTCCCCAGTCTGTGGGAAGCTTGTTTCTACCCAGAAGAAAGAAAACCATGCTTCCCTCCTCTGCCTCCCTGCTCCCACTGCCAGGAGCCTGGCCCTCCCTTAACCAAACTTTCCCCAAACCCACAGGAGGAAGAGTGGAATCCCTGGAAGCAGAGTCTGAGATGGAGATTTGGGTGCACAAAATTTATTGGACAAGGAATAACAGCAAAGGAAATGAGAGAAGTAGAACAGAGCAGGGGAAGGAGCTGAGGAGGGATGTGGGCTCAGGAGGTAGCTCTTCTTTTGGATCTTTCCCAAAAGAAGAGGGACAGTCTTTTGTACCCCACGTCGGTCAGTGGCTGAAGACTGCCCTTCCTCACTAAAGGACACATAACCTCCAGATGAGGTGGCCGACACAGTTTAAGGCAACTCTTGGGAGAAGGAGCCCCCTGAGATCCTTTAGCAGCCAGCACACGCAGCAGATGAAGAAATGGTGTTCCTTCCTGGTACAGGGCAGCTGGGCAGGTCACCAACAGCATTTCATGCAGACAAAATTCTCATTTGGTCAAGCTCATTGCTCTGGATCCTTTTTCTCTCACCTATCCTTTCAGGAGATTACCTGCAAGAACCAAAGGGCCCCCAATTTTGAGGTGAAAAGATGGAGAGAAGAACTGGTCCCTCTGGCCTCTTTCATGTGGCCATGAGTATGCCAGGATTCCAAGCAGGTCTTTTGGGACATGACTTCTCCAGGCAATAAACTCATCCCTGAACCTCTACTCCCTGGCTGAGACCAAGACACAGGATCCTGCATCTTGCCCAGCAGCTGCTCCACAGGAGAGTTCAGTGACCGCCATAGAACCTGTCTTAGCTGCCCTGAGGACTGGGAGAGGCATTCCTCTCAATTAGAGGAAGATCCTTCCAAGACCGCTTCATGAGCATGATAACCTCATAAGCCGCTTCTCCAACCCAAGATATGATCTAAAGCAACTTTTTCATATTGCTTTTCTTAATCATGCATATTGGACCAGTAGCTTTCTTTCAAGCAGGCTCCTCCTCACACATTTTCTAAAAGTCTGAAGCAGTTTGAAGAGGGGTTATTCCTACTTCCAAAACTTGATGAAAGGGCATTAAGAGTCCCAACAATTTCTGGAGCTATAATATCTGGATGGTTTTTTTCATTCCAAATACTGGGCCTAACCCTCATGTCCACAATGATGGACTTCCTGGACCAGAGAGAGGAATGGCCCCATGTTGGGGATCCAGGCTACAGCTTTCTTGGTTTACCAACCCATGCTCACTCATCATATTCCAAAGCTGACCCTTGTGATAGAGGGCTCCCAGCCCTGCACATGTTGGCCAGGGCATATTCTCCCTTACAGGCCTCCTGGTCTTCATATTGAGTCCTATCCTTAGTTTGAGTGTTCAAATCCTGGAACCTCCTTGTCCTTCTCAGCCCCGGGGCTAAATCAACCACAACAGATTTCCCAAATGTTGAATCTCCAGAAATAGAAGTTGGAAGCTTTGTTCTTTTTCTCGTTAAAGATCCTAGGACTCTTATGAGAATAAGTTCTTCCATCCACTCAGAAATCTACATACCAAAAGGAGGCTTTCCCTCATACCCACAAAACAAGACTATGACATGCATTCTTTAGGCATCTTCTATGTCGTTCACTAAATAGTTCTGGGTTTTCCCTCTTTCTGGTACAAAATAGAATTCCACTTCTCTGTCCCCTTGTGATTGGGGTGGGACTGGGTGGCCAGTTCTAGCTGATGAGGTAAGTTTAAGGGACACCTATAACTAGCTTGACTCATAATTTATAAGGCAGGGGCAAAATGAAAATGTGGAGGCCCTTGTCCAAAAAGTATTAAAAATTTCAAGATGGCAACAGCAGAACATTAATCCAAGGATAGAGCCCTTCTGAAAGTGGGGCCTTGTGTGACCACACAAGGTGGATGCATGCCTATAAAATTGGCTCTGCATATCATTTCTGGGCTGGACCATTTAATTATCTATGATACACATTGTGAAGATCTTCCTTTTCCTCTGACAAGGAGACTGGAAACATTTGAGACTGTGACTGTTCCATAAGTATAGGTCCCTGGCTGAGCTGAGCCCATCCACTTACCCATGATGGACATGCACCTAGCAAAAAATGAACTTTTTGTCGGGGTTATTTGCTGTTTCATATAAAGTTTCCCACCTTGGTTGATGCATGCCTCAACCTAAGAGAAGAATCTCTTACTTGCTGCATATTTACACTAAGAAGATCATCACTCATCCACACTCGTCATCACTTTCCACAACTAAAAAGATAATATCCATCTCTTCCTGTCAATCCAGGTAGCAGGTAGCTCCTTCACTGAATGAATGAAAACCTGAATCTGATTATGAAGCACTAGTATAATTTTGTGCTCAATGTAGTATCTCAGAATAATTTTAATTCTAGAATTCTAAATATATTCAAGTTTTCCATTAAATATCCTTGAAACCACATTTTACTCTACATTAAAAATTTCAACACTAATGATCCTAAGTGAAATGTATTGTTGCCCATAAATAGAAGTAGAGGGAAGATAAGCTTTGATTCCATTTCTTGGAGATTCCCTCAACATCCCTTTTGCCTGATTACATTTATAGGTTCCAAGGATTAGATATAATCCTAACAGTACATCCATCACATATATCACATGTCTTTGGAGAACATTAATCAGTCTACCATACTACATCATTGCTAATATGATCTGCTGCCCCTTTCCCTTTGTTTTGGACTAATTCAATGGGTGGGACATAAAACACCACTAACAAGTGAATTTGCATTTTATTGTTTTCACCATTTAAATTTCCTCTTTCTTGACTTGTCTGCAAACCTGTATATCTATTGGAATATTAATATCATGCTTACCAATTCAAGCATGCTTTTTATATACCAAAGAATATTAACTTTTGGTTTGGTATGTGTATTGCAAATATTTTTATCCTAGTGGATTGGTTTGCATTATTAAAATGTTTATGTGTTTTCAGCAGCTATTATTTTTGTTATTTTTTTGTAATTTATTTTTTACTTGATATAAATTTTTCTATTTGGGGGTTGTACTTCCATGAGTTGTGGCAAGTGCATAGAGTAAGTAGGACTAGTCTGCCTCTTTAGCATTTTTTATTTTATAAAAAAACAAATTTTATAACCAGATAATGAGAATAGCAGTAGTTATTACACTGTGTATCATTATCTTCAAATTACTCAATACAAAACATAAACCAAAGAGATTCTTACAAAAAAGAAACAAATAACACAAACTTTTTCATTTCAATGAAGATAAACTATTAGTATCAATGAAAGAAATTAGCACATATATTGCACTATTTTTTAAACAATGGAATATGTAATTTGGGGAAATATTTGAACTTCTCCCTATTTCCTATTTATCTTTCTTCTGTTTTGCTCTTTGCTCTATACTTTGCTCTTTGCTATATATATATGTATATATATATATATATATATGATATACATATAATGTTTCTCATATAAAAGAAACTAGGCAATATTTGACCTTATGTGTCTGACTTATTTCACTTAACATTATGCTTTAAAGTTGGATTCATTTACCTATGAATCCCCCAAGTGTGTCTTTCTTTATAGCAGCATAGTACTCTGTTGGATATAAATACCATATTTTCTTTCTCCATTCATCTGTTGATGGACATATACACTGTTTCCAAGATCTTGCTATTATAAATTGTGCTGCTATAAACATGGATATGCATGTATCCCTGTAATATGATGATTTTAACTCTTTGGGGAAGATATCTAAGAGGGAGATAGCTGAGTCAAATGCAATTTCTATTTTTAGTTTTTTGAGGATTCTCTAAACTGATTTCCACAGAGGTTGTACTAGTTTACATTCCCAACAACAACATATTATAGTTCCTTTTTCCCCCACATTCTTGCCAGCATTTGTTAAAATTAGATTTTTTGATGATAGTAATTCTTTCTGGGGTAAAATGGTATCTCAGTGTAGTTTTAATTTGCACTTCTCTCCTAGCCAGTGATGATGAGCATTTTTTTCATGTGTTTATTGGTCATCTGTACTTCTTCTGAAAAGTGTGTATGCATTTCAGTTGCTCATTTTTTGATTGGGTCTTTTACTTTGGGCAAGTTAAATTTTTTTGTTTAGTTCTTTATGTATTCTTGATGCTAGTCCTCTGTCCATAGAACACCTGGCCAAAAAAAGTTTCCCATTCTGTAGATTATCTCCTTACTCTGTTGGTTGTTTCCTTTGCTGTGCAGAAGCATTTTAATTTGATATGTTCCCATTTGTTAAGTCTCAGTATTATTTCTTGTACCATTGAGGTTCTATTCAGAAAGTCCTTGCCTACACCTATGTCTTCAAGAATTTTACACATTTTATCTTCCAGCAGATTTTTCCTGTTTTAACATTTAGATTTTTGATCCATTTTTATTTTAGTTTAGTACCTGGTGAAATATATGAGTCTAGACTCAGTCTCGTGCATGTGTATATTCAATTTTCCCAGCACCATTTATTAGAGAGGCTATCTTGTCCCCAGTGTTTGTTTTTGGCCCCTTTGTCAAAAATTAAATAGCTATATACGCCTGGGTTTGTTTCTGCTTCCTTGGTTCCATTCCTTTGATCCACATGCCTGTTTTTGTGCCACTACAATCTTGTTTTAATCACTGTAGCTTTATAGTATAACTTCAAGTCTAAGATTGTGATGCCACTTACTTTGCTTTTTTTTTTTTTTCTTTTGGTACTGGAGATTGAACTCGGGTCCTTGTGCTTGCACAGCAGGCGGCAAAACCACTGAGCTAAATCCCCAGCCCTTGCTTTGCTTTAGTTAGCCAGGATTCTATTTACAATTCTGGGTCTCTTCTGAGTCCGTGTAAATTTTAGGATAGTTTTCTCTACCTCCATGAGAAATGACATTGGTATTTTGATGGGGATTGCATTAAATCTATATATTACATTTGGAAATATAACCAGTTTGATTATGTTGGTTCTGTCTATTCAGTAACAGGAATATTGTTCCATTTTCTGATGTCCTCTTTGATTTCCTTTTCAGTCTGATGTAATTTTCATTGTAGAGGTCTCTTACTTCCTTAGGTTAATATTTTTGTGCAATTGTGAATGGTATTGTTTTCCTAACTGATTTTTCAGTGAGTTCATTAATAGTGTATAGGAATGCTATTGATTTTTGTGTTTATTTTTTATCCTGCCTTACTGTTGAATTTAATTATCAATTCTAAGAGCTTTTTGGTGGAGTTTTTTGGATCTTATAAGTAAAGGATCATGTCTTCTACAAATAATAATATTTTGACTTCATTTTTTTCCTATACATATCCTTTTTATTTCTTTCTTCTGCCTGACTGCTCTGGCTAATGTTTCAAGGACTATGTTGAACAGGAGTGGTGATAATTGACATCCTTGTCTTGTTCTTGACTTTAGAGGGAAGGCTTTCTGCTTTTCCTCACTTAATATGATGTTGGCAGGAGGTTTGTCATTAATGGCTTTTACCATGTTAAGATAAAGATCTTCTGTATCTATTTTCTTCAGGGTTTTTATCATGAATTGATGTTGGATTTTGTTAAAGGCTTTTTCTGCATCTATTGAAATGATCATGTGATTTTTGTCCTTGCTTCTGATTATGTGATGAATTACATTTATAGATTTATGGGTGTTGAGGCAAATCCTTGCATCTCTGGGATGAAGCCTACTTGGTCATGGTGTATAAACTTTTTGATGATGTGTCACATTCTGTTTGCCAGTGTCTTGTTAAGGATTTTTACATCTGTGTTTATTAGAGAAATTAGTCTGCAGTTCTCTTTTTTGGTTGGATCCTTGTCTGGTTTTGGAATCAGGATGATAGCTTTCAAGAATTATTTGGGAAATGTTCCTTCCCTCTCAATTTCATTAAAAAGTTACAGGACTATTGGTGCTGTGAATCCAACAGGTCTTGAGCTTTCTTGGTAGGTTTTTAAAAATATAACTGCTTCAATTTCATTGCCTGTTATTGGATTAGTCAAGATTTTTAAGTCTTCTTGGTTCTGTTTGGGCAATTCATATGTGTCTAGAAATCTCTCCAAACAATGTCAAATATCAACTGGATAATGACAAGCCCTAGGACCACTCGTGAACAACATTTACCAAAACAAAGAGGACTCTTTGAAGTGAAGACAATTAGGCACCTCTAATTCAGCTAGGGGTACTATACTACCCCTATAGTAATTCAGAGCACTGATTTCTGCTGAATGTTGGGAGCAGTGCCAGAGCTCAAACATACCACTAGACTAAATGCCTTCTTTTTCAGGACTGTTCCCCTCTGATAATTACTGTCTTTGAATCTGGCCTCCCACAACAGAATACAGAATCTGTGATCTTTCTGATCTGAGCCTGGGACTCCCAGGGGATCGCAGATTTCTATGTAGTTCTCTCACTCTCCAAGAGTCTTTCCCAAGGCTGTCTTTCACCCAATCTTTGTGGAAGGTATGACTTGAGTTCTGAAGGAAAACTCCTTCTGGGTGTTAGTCTCTTCTTTGGTCGGGTCAATCTATTGGCTGTCAACTCTGTTTCCCTGTCCTGTGGAGAATTCATGGGTTGGAGGTAGAGCACATGGTTCCCAGGTCCTCCTGGCACTGACAGGGGGCCTACTGGGAGGTGGAATCATCTGGGGGCAGGGTGTGCGCTTCCTGGGTCCTCTTGGCACCTGCTCCTATTCTGCCTGTTGATTGTGGTAGTGTTTATACTCTTTCAAACTACGTTGATTTTTGTTTAATTATAGTGAGGAGAAGCAAGAAAAGTTACAGACATAAAATTTTAATGCCATCTAATAAAAGTAGTTACTTTGTTTTATTATTTCTTTCAACTCTTAATCTTATCAATAATTTCCCATCTAATATTATTTTATGCCTTTACAGTCTTTTTAATATTATGTTTGGTCCTTTAATCCATTAAAATTAATTTTGGTGTACAGTAAGATGAGACTCTAAATTGATTTTTTTTCCAAATTACTAAAGTATTGTCCCAGTAGCATTTATTGAATAATCCATTTCTTTCATTCTGTTCTGTGATTCCTCCCCAGAGAAACATTTAAAGGTATAATTTCAAAAAGTAAATAAACTATTGTCATTCTTTAAATATTGAATTTTCTCATTCTAAAAGTTTTTTAATTTACTAACTTAAAAAGTCTGTGTGGTTAATGTCAAAGATAAGTTAAAAGCATTTGGTTCTTTTAAAGTCATTATTTTTCTCTTAGCTTTATGGGGAACTAAATGAAAAGTAAAAAGTTCAGCCAAACAACTAGTGGTTATCCATAGGATTTTCTGCATACTTTAGTGTGTTATTGGTAAAGACTTAACCACTAGTAGGAATAAGAAGTCACTAAGTACTCAAGAAGCAAAGTGAATGGACCATTCCACTCATAAATAAAGCCTATTAGTGGCTATCCATGGATAACTTCTGTGTAAGATTATTAAATTGGAGACAGGTTGTATGTGGGTAAGCATGTGTGTTCATGCTTGTGTGCATACATGTGTGTGTTGTTTTCTTAAACCTTTGGTCCTCAAAATGTAGTCTTCCAACCAGCAGGCTCAGCTGCAGTACAGAACCACTTACAAATAACAACCTCACAACCCACCCCAACTTTCTGAACAGGAATGTACATTTTAACAAGATGCTCGTGTGATTTGGGTGCACACTAAACTCCAAGAAGCATTGAGTTAAGCATGTCCTTACTGCCTGACTTGTCTACAGCTCCCATTTTGATACTCTATGCAAAGCAAGCTCTTTTACTCAGAGCAAAGGGACAGAGACTCACCCAGATAATTCCATTCAAAGGAACACAGAAGCATCAAGGCAGCTCCAAGACAGAGCTTTTTGGTGTCTGCACTGAGTATGAGAAGTTCTTTGGTTTTCACTTGGATTGGCATCTGAGCCATTCTGATATGCTTCCATATTAGGGACAAAGAAGTGAGGGCTCTCAAGTATCTGGGGAAGAGGGCAAAAGCTGCGCCCATAGTCCATCACCAAGGGTTTCTTTTAGCCCTGGACTTTTATCTCTCTGTATCAGCATACAGGGGTCATTTTGGCCATTTCAAACACAATGAGAGTGACTATTTATAGAACATCTGCCAAGCTGAAGGTGACATGGTAGGATACCTGGTCCTTCCCTTGAAGAACTAATCATCTGCTTAGAAGATAACCAATCCACAGTACAGAGAAAGGCAATTATAGACTGCCAGGGGCTTTTAACTAGGCATAGTAAGAGAGGAGAGACCTGAAGTTTGGTGAGAGAATGTATTTACCTTAATATTATAATCCTCACAAGTAAATCGGCAAAGTTCAATACATCAGCAGGCATTTGTTTTTTTTCATTCACCCATTCATTCAATAAATGTTATTGAGCATTCAGCATCATTTAATCCTCATGACACTGAAAGGCAGATATTATTATTCCTACTTATAGATGAAGAAAATGAAGAATAGAAAAGCTCAATGACTTGCTCAAAGCAAGATTGAAGAGTCTCAGATGTGTGAAACCAAAACCAAAACTTTTAAGATTAATGCCATCAATGCTCCACAAGATTAGCAGAAAGTAGGTGGGATTTATAAAGTTTTCAAAGAAATAATGGCTGAAAATGTTCCAAATTTATCAAAAAACATAAGCCTGCAGATTCAAGATGACAGAATATCAAATAGGACAAACTCAAAGAAATCCATATCATGACAAATAATAGTCAATTTTCTGAAAACTAAGGACAAAGAAAAAATCTTGAAAGCTGTCAATGAGAAAGCATTCATTGTCCATAGGGTAAAAACAGTTCTTATGGCAACACTTGCTAATTAGAAACAATAGAGGCCTGAAAGGAACACAACATTTTCCAAGTACTGAAGGAGATGACTAGCCAACCCAGAATTCAATATTCAGTGAAATCCCCTTGAAAGAAAATTGAGAGAATATGTTGTGAAAGTATAACTGAAGGAACTTTTCTGAACAGAAAGGAACTGAAAAATGAAGAATCTTGGAACATTAAGAATGAAGAAAGAGGGAGCTGAGCCTATCGGGCCGCCATACCAACATTCCCAGCGTGGAGGAGCAGAGCTCCCCCAGCACCGTGGAGGTGAGCTGTGTGGGTACCAGCAGCACACCCCCCACCCTAATGAAATGAGAAGAATGAAGAAAAAACGTTAATGAGAGAAATACAAGTCTGTTTTTCTGTTGAGTTTCTAAACTATGTTTAACAGTTGAAACAAAAATTATAACACTATCTAATGTGATTCTCAAATTCTGTAGAGGAAATGGTTAAGATGATTATATCGTAAGTGACAGAGGGTAAATGGACATAAGGGAGAATAAATTTCTATACTCACTCAAGCTAATATATTGTTAACACCAGTAGACTGCTAAAAGTCATGTAAATATAATGTAATGACTGAAGTAACCTCTTGAGATATCTGTACAAAAAGATATACCCAAAAACATTATACAGAAAATAAGTTGGATTCTTAAAAATGTTCAGTCACCTAAAAGAAAGTAAGAAAAAGAAACAGAAATGAAAACAAAAACAAAAAAGGTAGATCTAAGTCATAACAAATTAAAAGTGACATTAAATATAAACAATCTAAATATCAGTTAAACACATAATCACAGAGTAGATTTTTTAAATGACCCAACTATATGCTATCTATAAGAAACTCACTTCAAACATAGATAAGTTGAAACAAAAATATGTAAAAAGATATACCATATAAACAATCAAAAGAAGTACAAGTAGCTACACAAATATCAAAAAAAGTTGACTTCAGAACAAAGAAAATTTCCACAGGTATTACATAATGATGAAAGGGTCCCTCCAACAAGAATATACAGAAATCTTAAATATGCATGCACCAAACACCAGAGCAACAAATTGTGTGAAGCAAAAATTGATAGAACTAAAGGAGAAACACAATTCTGGTTGAAGATTTCAACACTAGTTTCTCCACAATTGATAGAACAACAGGACAGAATATCAGCAAGGATACAGAAGAACTTAACAACACATCAACTAACAAGATCTAATCAGTGTTTATAAACCTTTCCTCCCAACAGAAGAATACACACTCATTTCAAGCTCCCATGGAACACATACCAAGAAATAGATTCTATCCTGGGCCATAAAATAAACCTCAAGAAATTCAAAATAATTTCAACCAAGCAGAATGTGTTCTCTGACTATAATGGAATCAAATAGCAGTCGATGATAGAAAGCTAAGAGGAAAATCTCCAAATATTTCAAAACCAACACAATTCTAAACAACTGACAACAGGCTAAAAAGAAAGTCTCATTGGCAATCAAAAAATACAATATACCAGAACTTGTGGGATGCAGCTAAAGCAGAGTTGATAGTGTTAAATGCTTGTGTTAGAAAACATCAAAGGTCTGGAAAAAAAAAAAAGAAAAGAAAACATCAAAGGTCTGAAATCAGTAATCTAAACTTTCACATCAGGAAAATGGAAAGAGAAGAGAAAAATAAATTCAAAGAAAGCAGATAAGTTGGTTTTTTGAAAAGATCAATGAAATTGACAAACTTCTAGTAAGACTGAAAAAATGAAAAAGAAGGCACAAATTATTCATATTAGATATGAAACAAGGGTTATCACTGAAGCCCCTGCCTACATAAGGACTGAGGAAGGGAAACTATGAGCAATTCTACACACTAAATTTGGTAACTTAGATGAAATGGACCAAAATTAATATCACCAATAAGTAGGCAAACACATACAATGTGCCTCCTAATATAATTCACCAATGACATCATCACATCTTGTTTGTGGAATCCTGACAAAATTTCTTAACTTCAATCTAATCTGGAGGAAACTTCAGGCAAATTCAAATTGAGAGATATTATGTAAAAATACCCTTTATTCTCCAAAAATGCTAATGTCACATAAGAAAAATACAAACTAAGAGATTACTTAGGTTGAGACTAAAGCAACATGGTAACTACAACATGATCTTGGATTGAATACTGAATAAATACCATACAAAGTCTTTAAATTAGATTGTAGTATTGCATAGATGTTAACTTGTGCTTTTGTGATTTTTCATTGTATTGTAGTTAAGAAACAACACAGTATATTGGAAGAAAGGGTCATCATCTACACAACTAACTTCCAAGTGGCTCAGGAAACAAAATTAAAATATGGCAATACAAATAGAGGGCAAATACAGTAAATCTTAACAACTGGTAAATCTAGTTGGTATATATACATGAGTTCTATGCACTATTCTTACAACTTTTCCGCAAGTTTTACATTATTTTGAAATATAAAGTTACCAAGCACTAAGGTGTGGCTATGGGCTTGGCACAATGCTTGCCACCTAGCAAATGCTCAACAAATGGTAGAGGACAGGTGAGAGTTGAGAGGAGCCTGCAGGTGGAACTGTTTTGGTATGTAAGGAAATCAGTCATTTAAAAGCAACCAGTCTCTCTAAATAGAGCTAATCTTAAGAAGAAAGTCTAGGGCCAGGGATTTAGCTCAGTGGTTCCAGCACCTGCCTCACAAGCACAAGGTCCTGACTTCAATCCCCAGTGCCAAAAAAAAAAAGAAGAAGAAAGTCTGGAGTGGCACCTCTTTGTTATGTAAGTATCAGATAATTCAGAGCCCATTACCAAAAAGGCAGAAGCAACATGATAACTTGGTGACCTGACAAAGGTAAGCCTTTTTCTTACAAAATTGGAGAATATGTTGCCAGGAATTAGGACCAAGGAATCTAGGGACCAGAGGCTACACCCCTGACCCAAGCTAGACCCCTGACATGATCTGGAAACATGTGAATCTCAGCTGCAAGCTATACAGACATTACTCTTTTAATGACCAAGTTCCATTCCTGTGACTAGCTCATTAAATGAGTAAGTCACTAAATGGAGAATTGAATATAGTATGCACATTCTGCTATTCAGAACAAAGAAATGATCAAAGGAAACTCCAATTTCATGACTTTGGTTTTATTTGCATACATTTTACATGCAATACTGTAATGTATTGTAGAATATAAAACTACTGTACTGTACGGCACAACCAGAAAAAATTACAGTACTATACTGTAGAAGAAGCCACCATAAACATTCCTGTGGGCAGAGGTGACAGCCTCAGCTGCAGGCAGATCCAGCCAAGGCCCTGCCCTGACCCCAGAGACCTGGGAACACAGGCCCAAGCCAAGGCCCATCTGGAAAAGAGCTGCACAGGCACACAAGCAGCAGCCAGTGGCTTGCCCAATACCATCAGTAAGTATGCGGAGACCCTAGCCAGAAGCCTGCTCAGGAACAAGGACTGCAGTGCACTGGCCTCAGGCAAAGGCCCTCCCAGACAACAGCTACATATGGGGGCAGGCCCTAGCCTTAGGCACACCTAAATACCATCCCAACTGTACATAGGCCCCAGCCAGAAGCCCGCCCAGACAACAGGTCAGCTCAGGGATCCAGAAGACAACCATTCTCAACCCAGGAATTGGAGCACTGGTGAGCACCAAAGAAAAGGCTGCTCAATGGCTTGCTGAAAATTGAAGACCACTGGGTGAGAAAAAAGTGGGCTCAAAAAAGGCACAGCAGGCTGCATCTGTTGAAATGAGAAGACACATAAACAAGTCTCAAAATGAGACTTCCAGATCACCTAAGGAAACCCCAAAGGGAAACAAGATGGAACAACCATCTTGTTGTTGATAGAACAACAACAAGATGATACTCAACCACCTAGACTCCCTAAAGTGGCAACAAAAGAGGATCTGAAAAAAATGAAATCAGAAATAATTTATCAGATAACAATAAAGATTGTACCCATAGTGCAAGACATGATTAATAAATCTAGAGAGGACACAGATGAAAAAAATACAGGAGCTGAGGAACATGATGGAATCCCAACAGAGGAAACAAAGGGAATCCATAAAACAAATGCAAACAGATTTTCAGGAGATTAAAAACTCCACTGAAAGTTTACACAGCAGAATGAGCCAATGTGAGGACAGAATTTCAGATATAGAAGATAGGATTGCAATTAGTGGCCAGGAAAAGAAAAATTGATTCAAAATTGTAAGGGACCACAAGAAATCAATCCAGCAGCTGCTAGATGATGCAAAGAAGAATAACATAAGTTTAATCAGAGTCAATAAAGAAACAGGAGACAGAGCCGATGACATTTAAAAAACTGTTCACAGAAGTGATAGCAGAAAACTTCCCAAGTAGGGGGAAAGGATTTGACATTCAGATAAGTGAGGCATATAGGACTCCAACTAGCCATGATCAAAAAAAAAAAGAAAATCCACACATAGGCATATAACAGTTAAAATTCCAAAAACCCAACAAAAGAACAAAATTCTATAAGCATGTAGAAAAAAAGAAACAAATCATATACAAAGTAAAACCCATCAGAATCACAGCACACTTCTCAACACAAACCCTCAAGGCAAGAGCTTGGAGTGATGTATTCCAACACCTAAAGGAAAACAGCCTCCAACCCAGATTGATGTACCCTGCAAAACTATCTTTCAAAACTGATGGAGAAATAAGATACTTTCATGACAAAGAGCACCTTAGGAACTTCATGAATAACAAACCAGCACTCAAAATTTTTAGACAATAATCTAGGAAAAGACATTGAGGATCACAACCCCAGGAAGCACAGCAGAATGAATGTATCGAGCATGACAAGAAATTAAAGCAAAGCAGGGAGAATACAACAAAAAGAAAAAGTCATGACAACAAGTCAATATGTGTCAGTTATAGCCAACAAAGTTAATGGTCTCAATTCACCAATCAAAAGAAATAGACTGGCAAAATGGGGCAAGAAGCAAGATCCAACAATATGCTGCATACAAGAAACACACTTAATTCAAAATGAAACTCATAGACTGAAAGTTAAAGGATGGAAAACAATGCTCCATGTGACAGGAACCTGAGAAAAACCAGGAGTAACTATCCTCTTTGCAGATCAAATGGATTTCAAACCAACACTGATTAAGACAGACAACGAAGGACACTACATCCTTGTAAAGAGAACAATCCAAGAGGAAGAGATAACAATCATAAGTATGTATGCACCAAACACTAGTGCACCCAACTATATAAAACAAATACTAATGGACATGAAAAATCAAATAAGCACTAATACAATAGTAGTGGGGTACCTCAATACCCCACTGTCACAAATATATAGATCAACTAGACAAAAAATAAACAATGAAATACTAGAACTCAAACTCTTGAACAAATGAACTTAACAGATGTTTACAGAGTGTTCCACCCCGCAAAATCAGAATACACATTCTTTTCAGCTGCACACAGGTCATTCTCCAAAACAGACCACATACTTGCTCAAAGAACATGTTTAAGTAAGTGCAAAGGAATGGAAGTTATCCCCTGTATATTATCAGACCATAGTGTGATGAAATTGGAGATCAATCGCAAAAGAAACCACAAGAATTTCATAAACACATGGAAATTGAACACTGAATCACCAATAGGCCACAGAGGAAATTAAAAGAAATCAGACATTTTATGAACAAAACCTCAGTAGCACGGGAACTAGCACAAAGAATCAACAACTGGTATCTCATCTTATTCAAAAGCTTCTACACTGCAAGAGAAACCACCAACAGAGCTAAGAGACAACCTACAATATGGGAAAAAAATTTTAGCGACTGCACCTTAGACAAAGGACTGCTATCTAAAATATATAAAGAACTGAAAACAATCAGACCCCCCCAAATACAAAAACCCAATCCAAAAATGGGGATCTGAAATGAACAAACATTTCTCAGACAAAGAAGTAAAAGCAGAAAATAAATATATGAAAAAATGTTCAACATCACTGATCAGTTGAGAGATGCA
>NW_004624741.1:5332505-5355666 GCF_000247695.1 Heterocephalus glaber | reverse complement strand
CAGGGGAAGGGGAAAAAAATAAGAACCAAGATACTCATGTAATGGTACAAGATCCCAATGATGAATGTAACTATATTTTATACCTAAAATGTACCAATAAACTTAATGGGAAAAAAACAAAAACAAAAAAAACCAATGAACTATCACAACATACAAGAAATCAGTCTTACAACCTTCAAAAAAAGATACAGAACAAAAAATCCATTCATATGGATTTCAAAAACAGGCAAAATTAGCATATGCAGTTAGAAATCAGAAGAGTTACCCTTGAGAAGGTCGTGACTGAGAAGTGGGCCTAAACAGAGTAGGGGGCATTTGAAATGCTAACCATATTGTTTCTCTAAATGGGTGCTGGTTACCTAGGTGGGTTCAGTGTATGAAAATTCATCCCTTTTGTTTGCTTTTATGAACGCATGATATATAGTCATATCTCAGAACCCATGGGGTTTGGTTCCAGGATCCCTCATAGATACCAAAATCTCCAGATGCTCAAGGTCCTTATATAAAATGATGTAGGATTAGCATATAACCCATGCACATCCTCCTACATATTTTAAGTCATCTCTAGATTACTTATAATACCTAGTACAATGTAAATACTCTGCAAATAACTATTCTGTATTGTTTAGGACATAATGTTGAGAAAAGTTTGTACATATTCAATATACATGTAATTTTAAAAATAATTTCAATTCATTGTTTGTTTAACTTGCAGAGGCAGGATGCATGGAGACACAGACCCAACTGAAGGTCTACAACAAAAATTTAATGGAAAAAAAATCCATCCATTAATAGAAGAGGCAAAACTTTATCTCCCTACTTGAAGGTTTTCCACCAAACATTCCTTGGTAACCCTTAGGTCTCCACCCAAGCTAACTCTTCCTGTGTTTTACTACTGGAGATTAAAGTTCTATGGTCTCTATCCTCACCCGCATGTAAAGGAAACCTCCTAGTCTGACCCAGATCCTTCTTGCAGCAACTCTTTCTACTCTCCTGCTCTGTGGGAGGTGGCCACCAGGATTTCAGTCTCCTTTTCACCAGCTCCTTTCCTTTTGGGATTTTTTGGGCCAAATGTTCTTTGAGACTCTGGCCAGCCTTGCTGAGCTCTTTCCAACTTCTGTTTAATTCCTTCAATGGGTAAAAGTGTTCCAGATTCAGGATGAACAGATGGATGCTTGAGAAATGAAATGTACATAGTCATTGTGGCCACTTGGCATTCATTGCAAGGTCAGATTATAGAAGACCTTAGAATTCAGACCATAGAAGACGCCTAAGGACACAGGACATTTGGAGTCACATATCTTTAGGGCTCCAGCTATGGGTGGGCTACACTCAGGGACCTACCTTCACTTTGCTAGTCTCCTTGAGGCAATGACACCTATTTCTGGAGGAATATTTAAAATTGGAATTGCAGATCAGACTCTTGGCCACAGTGGAAGAATCACGATACGGCCAGAGTGAGGTGGGCAGTCAAAGATATGATCAGAGGTCCACTCATGGCCCCACAGGGTGAATCAAGATTTAGTTTATGATCACTAACCCAAGTTTCCTTCACTGAGAAGCAGATCAAGTACTGTGTCAGGACAAAGGTTTGCAGATGCCCTAGCAAAATATGCCCAAGCAGCCACTGTGACTCCAAATGAGAAAAGATATGGGTTTTGGCTGACGGAAATGGCACTTTCTCCCAACATCCAAACCACTTCAAAGTAAATTTTTAAAATAAGGCCCTTAGCAGTAGTCAGCTTCAGGGTCACTCTCAGTTCATTTCAGTCTTTCTCCTCTTTGGCTAAAGAGCTTACACTGAAAACCCCTGTTCCCGAGGATGGCCCAACCCTTCCCTTGGCCTCAGACCTCCCTCCACATCCAGCCCTTCAGCTGCAATATTCCCATCCCCTGGCCCTCTTCACAAGCACAGTGAGCCGCAACCACCTCACCATGCTCTAAAATTCTGAAACCCTGGCCCGTCTGGCCCTCAAATCAGTTCACCCAAGTGCACACATGAAGACAAGGATCTAAGTGCAGGTTTAATTTGGGGAGAGGTGATGGCAAGAAACCCTGTGAGAGCATTGGAATTTAAAAGGTTGGCAATAAAGGGGTGTGTTATCAAGCAGGTGACCACTGAGGGCACCTGGAGCCCAGCCCAGGGGAGGGAATCCTGGGAGCCCATGCAGAACACACATCAGAATCCCTGCGGCCGAGTGTGAGCAGGGGACACATTTACACACTGTGTTGTGACATTCCCCTCAGTGCCAAATCAGCCTCCTCATTAACTCTCAGGCACTTTTTTTTTAATCTCACTTTTAATTGACACATAATGATGGTACATATTTACGGGGAATAATGTGATGTTTTGCTACATATCTACATTGTGTAATGATCAAGCTGGAATAATTAGCACTTCTTGATTGCTCTGCACACAGGCCACAGTGCTCCCCAGCCTGAAAAAGAAGCCTCAAGCAGTGGTCACAGTGATTCCCTGTAAGCGGTGTAGAGGTAAATGGAGAGGTAGGCAGGGCGCCCACAGCATCTGCTGTAGTTTTCATAAGCAATATCCTGATGTGCATGGCCCCAGTGTTCCCTGATCAGGACTTGGTCCTACACAGGGCTATGCAATGAGGATAGAAAAGAGACTCAGAGCCGGGCATGATGGGGCATACCTATAATCCCAGCACTCTAAGAGGCTGAGTTCCCTTGAGGCTCTGACAAAGCTTACCGAAGGTGCCCAGATGACCAAAGGTGCCCAAACTAACAAGCAGGCCTTATAAATGTACACAGTACGAGTCCAAGCACAGGAAGAAAGGCCAATGGGGGCCTGGAGCAGTGCACAGGGTCTGGACCTGAAGCAGGAGGCCTGGGGTGCAGGTGCAGAAGGGGTGAGTGGTGAGCAGGCTAAGAAGTATGCTGAGCTGGCAGGAGCAAGGGTATAGCATGCGGCTGTACACAGGGCTATGCATGTGACCCATCCACCTGATGTGCTAAGCTCCACCTCCATGCAGGGCACCAAGAACACAGGTGTCCATTTGATTTCACTGTGCTTTCTGTTATGCTTATAATTATGCATGAATTAGAAGGTAAAGGATTATTAGGCAGTGCTGGCATGACAGGGATTTGGGAAGTTAGATTTGATTAAGTAAGTCATAGGGTCCATAGAAGATTGTAGGGCAGGAAAGCGGCACAGTGGCAGAATTATTTAGATTCATGAGTGTGTCTCTGTTAGGAGGAAACAAAGAGTCTCCCGGGGCCTTCTCTTCGTGGTGGGGCAGCTCCTTCCTCCCTCCCGTGAGGGTTCACAGCTGGTTCCCTCAGCCACCCCTGCCTCTCTGTCAGGATAGTATCTGACCAATGGAGGGATCCTCTGAGCAGAGTAGCACAAAGTGCCTCAGTAACATCCTTCACTGAGTCAGAGCAGGTGCAAGGAGAGATGTGCCAGCTTCCTTGGCCCTGAAAGGAACAGACCTGATGTCCACACATTCACTCAGGGACCCCCAGCAGGACTGAGCCCCATTGTCCACCTGGCCCTGCAGTGCAGTGACTCCCCTCCCTTGGAAACTTCTGAGATCCAAATCATTGTCTCAGGGCTAGGTTATGAAATAAGATGCTAGACAAAAATAACACATGCCTGAAGGTCCACTAGAAAATTGCCTGGGAGCACAACGTTTAGTGCCCTCTCTTCCACAGCTGGGGAGGCTGGTTGAAGGGATGTTCAGAGTAAGTTAATGGACTCTGTGGCACAGAAAACTAAGAAGAGTCATCTAATATTTTCTTTTTTCTTTCTGGTTCAGCAACAGTGGTAAAAACAACTCAAACCCATTTATAAATCTCTGTGTCGAGGGAAGAGCTTCTTTAAGTAGAGCTTGTCCCAGGCACCAAACCAGTGTACTAATTGAGGCAGAGTATAAATTGCCAAACAGAGATGTAGCACCTGCCTGGTTTCTGTCAGTCCAACTTCCATCCTGCGCCTGGCACCCATCCCCGCTGCCGGGTTCTGGTAGGTTCCCTCATTCTCCATCTGTAGTCACACTCTGCTCTGCCCACAGTCCACTGACATCCACTACTCCCTCCCCAGAATCCACATGCAAGAGAGAGGGCCTGGGAGCCAGGCATCCAAACCAACACTGGTGCCTCATCCACAGCCTCATCCACACTCAGCTGCTTGCACCACCTCTCTACACACTGGAATCTGCTTTGCTGCTGGTGATGCAGGCTGGGAGTGACAAATGTACCCCCACCTCATGAACTGTTACAAACTGGGGGATCAGTACACAGCTCCATGGCCCTCTGATGGGGCTGACTTTGAGGCACATGCTCTATATTGTTCCCAAGGGTTCTCCACTTGGACTGAGCCCACTTGGGAATTGGATCCCAATTCCATACATCCTATATGGGCTGATTCCCCTCCCTAGTTTAATCCCCACTCCCCAGTCTGTGCTTCCTGTGGTCACCTCCCAAGTAAAGTGCTGCACTCACACCTGCCTGCATACCTGCCTCTGGGAGAACACAGCCCAAGACAAGAGCGGATTTGACCTGCCTTGCCTCTCAAAACCTCTAGTCCAGGACATAATGTTGCCTGTTTCTCAAATAGGGGTCCATGAAACAAGCTGAGCTTCAGACACCTTAACCTGGCATTCAACACTTCCACATAGTAGGAAAACAATTGAGAGTTGTTTGATGGGGTGATGACAGCATTATGTTCTGAAAGTTAAAAGCCATATATACCACAGCAATTGTTTCTTGAGAGTTTCGTTCTAGTCAGAAACTTGTTAATCTGATTTGATCTGGATGACCATCCAATGAGGTGAAATTTGTCCCAATTCACAAAAGAGATTGAGATTCAGAGCCCATACAAAACCATATCCAGTACAAAAAGTATTTGCACATCATGTTGTCTATATCCTGAAATTGCAGAAAATTGTCCTTCTCTACT
The DNA here is from genome assembly GCF_000247695.1 of Heterocephalus glaber. Next base: position 5,350,742 of record NW_004624741.1, on the reverse strand, counting down.
TCTCTACCTCAGGAACTCCTATTGTCTTTCCACATTCAGCTCAGGCTTGAATTCATCCCCCAACTCAAGGCTTGACTAAAATGCTCAGGGCCCCCACAGGATGCTATACTTACCCCCTACACCAAATCCTGCTTTGATTTCCCCCCTTTTCCTTAGCTACCTCCCCTTAGCTTTTCACCCACTTCTATATCCCTAAGCCTAGAGCAGAACCTGCCTATCACATATGACACAGGGTCTCACCTCAGAAAGGCTTTAAAGACGTTCCCAACCACATGTGCCAAAGGCTAGGAAGCCTCTAGACACCACAAAGCAAGAGTAATGACAATAATGTCTCAATAAATCAAGAACAGATTGACCTGAGGACACAATGTCTTCCTGCACATCTCAGTCAAGAGAAAAAGAGGGAGTGCCAGTGGGTCCACATGCACCCTATCTTTCCTGGTCTCCATTTCCTCATCTTAGAAGTGAGAGCAATGACCTTCACAGCCCTCCACCTCTGGCAAGAGGAGATTCTAGGGATGTTCCAGCACCTGCTGGGCATCTCAGGGGAGACACAGGAGTGTAAGATGTCTTCCTTGACCTCTAGAAGCTGACACTACCTGGAAAGGCAAGGCTCACAGACATGGTCCAAAGAATAATATAGAAGTTAGAAAAAATGAGAGAAAAGGCCAGGCAAGGGTGAGATAGCAACCAAGGGGGTGGGAGGGTGGACTAGTGCTACAGGAGAATTCATCCCGGAGTCGTCCTGATCTGGGCCAGGGGAGCTGGAGTATTTATATGCCTACACTTGACAGTCATCAGTTAAAAGCTGCCTCCACAGTATAAATTCCCAAGTATTCTCTGTGCACAAAATGTATCTGAGTGCAAGGGAGCCTGGGAAATGTAGTTTTCTACAACACAGAGCAGAGTGTGGAGAAAGGCATTAGGGTGGTCTACAAGCAACCAGTGACAGGTGTGCCAGGAGATGAGGAGACTCGGTCTTGGAGTTATAATGCTTGGGGTCTGGTTCCCAAACTCTATTTGAGGTTACTCAGGTTTACTCAATGAGTTGCCAGAAACTCCTGAATTTAGAACCTGGTGACATATGGTTATGAGGTTCTGATATAAATAAATGACAGCTGACTTGGCCAGGCAGTGTCCACCAAGAACTTTGGGATCAGAATTTTCAGTTCCCCAAAATCCTCTATGTCTGGCTTCTTATCACTAGAAAGGGGAATAGGATGAGGCATTTCAGGTGGAGATGCAGCTACAGAGTCTGGTTAAATATTAAAGAAAAGCCAAATTAGACTTCATTGATGGTGGCAGGAAGGTGAGCCTTGAAAGGGACATCAATCTCCTGGGATACAAAACATCCTGATGTCTCCATGCTGACAGAATTCTAGAAGGAGATCTTGGGAGCTTAAAAGGCTAGCAAAACCCAGGACTGACTGGAGTCCCTGCAGGAGCAGGAATGGAGACCTTGATCACTTGCCAACCGCCCCTTGGAGATTGTGTCTGCCATGTCCCATGGAATAGAATTAGGCCCCACCTGCAAAAGAGTTAGTTGTGGAGAGTGGTGGAAGAGCACAGGGGAGGGGCAAGGACTCCAGGTATGTCCACAAAGTCCCCAGTCCTCTCTATCCATCTACAATGGATTCTACCTGGTGCCCTCAAGCAAACTGGGTCCCCTTTCATTCACTTCCAAAGCCAACAAACCCAAAGCTCTAAGCACTATTACAGTATTTCCCTACCCCCATCATCTGTAGACCCCAGCCTCAATCCTTGGACGTGCCAAAGCTGCCAATTCTTCTGTCACACATCCTCACCCAATTCTTCTCATTGAGAATCAGCCCAGTCTCTAAGAATCTCTCCCCTTCTCCCTAGCATTAAGATACAAAGAGGTATAAATTGTAAACTCTGCTACCGTAGGAAGTTAGGGAATTATAATGTCCTGATGTGCTCCTCCTTCTATCCTTGTCTGGAGATGCAAAATCTTAGTCACAAAAGAAAAAAATTATCTTCTTATCCTGCTTGCAAGCCAAAAAATGCCTTGATATCTTCTTTATTCAAGAAGAAAAAGGCACAGAGAAGCCACGCTTCAATCCATAAGCCATGACTGGGAGAGGGACCTTGAAATCAAGCAGTGAGCCCTGTGGTCTAGGAGAGGATGGCTGACATCATTTCCTAGTCTCTATCATCATCAGCATCTCCAAAAGCAGATGCCTTCTTGGGTCTCAGTACCTCCATCCTAATAGGGATGGTTTCCCTGCTAAGCATTATTGCCTCTGTTAGTTGCACTGTCTTCCTCTCAATATGGACTAATATTATCACCCATGTGATAGGTCAGCCCTTTCATTCCATTCTGCAACAGAGTTTGGCTCAATGTCACCTCTACAAGAAACCTTCAGGATTTAGCTCAGTGGTGCCATGCCTGCCTCACAAGCACAAAGTCCTGAGTTTGATTCCCAGTACCAAAAAAAAAAAATGAAAGTAATTCAACCTTCCCAGCCTATCTTTTCAGACACAGTGGGTCACTTCAAAATTGCATAGTCCTAGGGCTGTGGGTATTTGGGCATTTGTCTCTCCCACCAGGCTGTAATCTTGTCAGGCACTGAACTGATTTTGAGTCTTTGTCTCCCTATCTCCAGCAAATACTTAGAATAGAATAGGTTTTCAATGTTCCCTTACAGAATAAAATATTGATTTGATGAGAATACATTGCAATAGTGTACACCTTAATACACACCTCCACTTGCCCTGTCTACATAACTCTAAACAAACCCAACCCTGCCACCTGCCCCCACTCCTCTACCGCTGTGGTCCTCAGACACACCACTGTGTCTATGTCCCCTTTTCTGTGTCTTCCAGCCTCCCAGGAAGTAGTCATTAAACACATGATCTATCTAGATTCTTGGAGGATAAGAAACATCCATACGAGATATTTGAGAATAAACCCCAACAAGGCTTGAGAGAGGACTGGATATAGAAGATGAAGATAAGGGAAGAGCCAGATGCCTAGTAGGCTGCTGCTGACACTGACAAACAGGATAATCAAAGGAGACCTGAGGACAGAATGCAGGAGGGCAAAACTCAGATGAGGACAAGTTGACTTTAGGTGGTGAGCAGTATTCAGTGGGAGAGTTCCAACATCAGTGGAAATGCAAGACATGAACCCAGCCAAGAACAGTGATATATCCAAAGCTGGGTCTGGAGAACTTAGTGCCAACCACATTGAGATGAACACTGAGAGCTTACTATCCTACTCATATGAGATTCTAAGGATGAGGGAGTAGGCAGAGAAGTGCACCAGGTCCAGGAGTGGGCTATGGGGGGATCATTCTATATGAAGGGGAAGGGCATGGGAGTGAGGAGCCCAGGAATAAGTCATCATAGCAGTGCCATATGAGAGCCTGAAGTCAAAGGAAAACTCAGCAATACTGATCCGACTTTATGAAAATTATATTTTATTTATCATGGATTTTTATATTAATTTTCCTTGTTTTAAATATTTCATTAAAGTTCTATTTATATTGAGAGACCGGATAGGATATAACTGTCCAGCATTGTCCTTCTTAAGAGAAGGAGACCTGAGACAGCTGAGCCCAAGCATTGGCTCCAACCCTCTTGGCTTAGAATCCTGGCTCTGGCATTTCTCAGGTGTGCAATCTTGGGCAAGTCATTTCGCATCCTATACATGGTAGGAAAAATAACACCTTCCCGGAAAACTTGTCACAGTGCCTGACCTGTGTAGGTGATTTATAAATATTTGTCCCCACCCCAAAGCACACAAGACAGTGAAGAGAACTGAAGAGACTGAGCTCGGAGGAAAGGGGAAAAGGCAGTCCAGCTAGAAATCAGGCTCCTCTCCACATCTGACAGACAGGCAACACTGGGACACTCCATCACCATCCACACTGCATATACTGCATTCATTCATTGCATGCCTTTTATAAATATCTGTGACTTCTTCCTGTAGGTTTAGGAAGTGGGAAATCTAACCCTTCCTTTCCACAGTTAGGGAAGCCTGGTGCTCAGAGTGGGCTGGAGACTGGCTGCTCTGTGACTCAGCTACTCTCCTACCCTTGTCCTTGGATCATGTCCCAGTGCGTTTGATTAGCACCCTTGTGGTGACAAACACAGAAGCTCAGCCTGACTCCTTGAGGGAGCTGGGGAGAGGCCATTGTGGGAGGGCTGCTCTGTCGTCACTTTTGTCCAACCCTCTCTTTACAGAAGCCTGTAACTCTGGAGCATGTTGTTCCCCGGTGGAAAATGTCCATGTTTGGTGTCTGCCCAAAGGAGAATCTGTATGGAAAGTTTGAGAAAGATTCCCTCTGGCTGGGAATGTGAAAAAAGCCTGTGCCTTTCCTATTTGAAGAAAAAAAAAGGAAAGGAAAGAACATACTTGAGACGTAGTTATTTTTGTCTCAGATTCAAAAGGAGCTGACTTGGACAGTGCTGACTTGGCCTGGATTTCCATCACTTTGTTTGTAAAGGCGGATGGGACCAGCCACGCAGAGATGATGCAGACCCCAAAATGTTCATGTTTCTCCTTGAGAGTCTGTCTGTGTTATTGTTGTTGTTTACCACTTTACTAGGTATAGTTTACAAACAATAAAATGTAAAATTCTTAAGAATCTTACCTATACAGCTTGATGAAGTTTTACTTTGGTATATAACCATGTAACTTCTTACTAAGTCAAAATACAACCATTTCCAGTACCCTAGAGGGCTCCCTTATGCCTCTTTCCAGTCACTACTCCCCTGCAAAGCCAACCAAACTAGTTCTGCAGGTCTTTAAATTTCACATCAATGGAATCAGTATGTACACTTTTACATTTTACTTCTTTTATTCCACAAGTCTCTGAGATTCATCCCTGTTATAACGTGTTAGGTTACTTTGCTAGGGCCACCATCCCAGAGTACCACAGACTGGGTGACTTAAACAACAGAAATGCATTTCCTCCCAATTTTGGGGTCTGGAAATCTGAGGCCAAGATATCACAGGGTTGATTTCTTTTGAGCCCTCTTTCCTTGATTCGTACAGCTGTTTTCCTCTGTTTTTGTCTGATTTTCCCTTTGTGTGTCTATGTCCTAATCCTTCTTATAACAATGCCAGTTATTAAGGCCCACCCTAATTTCCTCATTTTAACTTAATTCTTTCAAGACCCTATCTTTAAATATCATCATGTTTAAGTTACTAGGGATTAGACCTCCAACATTTGAGCTCTGGGGGACACAAGTCCCCCAGAACACATGTAATAAATACCTATTTGCTTTTTTAAATTGCTGAACTGTATACCCCTGTGTGACTCCACTGAAGTTTATTCATTCTTTCTCTTATTTATAGGCATTTTAATTATTTCCAGTTGGGGGATTATGGTGCAAATATTGCTGCTATCAATATCTCCAGCATGGTTTTTGGTAAGAAAGTAGTTTTACTCCTAAGTCTTAGTTCCACACAGTTTACAAATACACTTTCACTCTGATAATACAGCTTTGCAACTACCAAAGCAGGTGAACTAATACCCATAAATACTAGTGTGGAGAAAATTAACTTCACTAATGTTTCTCTATATGAACTATTCTTTTAATGTCATTTTTTAAAAAACAATTGCAAATAGATTACATAATATGTTCTTTTTTTTCTTTTTGGTACCAGGGATCGAACTTGGGACCTTGCGCTTGCATGGCAGGCGCCAGAACCACTAAACATATGCACTCCTTTCCAGTGAGTACCATGTATACCCAGAAGCTGGGCCTTATGGTACAGGTCTGTGGAGTTTTTCGCCAAGTGGTCTTCCAGTGTAGATGCACAATGTTGCTGCACACTCTCACAAGCATTGGATGAGATGTACAGGTGCTCCACATTTTTGCCAACACCAGTATTATCACCCCCCTTTATTTTAGCCTCTCAGCAAATCTGAATCAGAGCAAGTGCATCTACAAAATCTACTCTCCTGACAATTGTGAAGAATATTTTCTGTGTAAATCTATGGATAACCCCAATTTTCCTCTGTGCCAAGAGCTCTGCATCTCCCTCCACCCCACTCTTAATCGGGGAAGAGAATCCCTGTCTTGGTATGTTTTCATGGGAGGCTCCTAGAGCACAGCATGAGGAACTGGGAAGGATGAGAGGAGCAAAGGCCAGGGTGTTGCTGGCCACATGGGGAATGATGGCTGTGTTTGTACCTGTCAGAGAGTGTAAAGGAGCCCCAGGGAGGTTGTCCAATGTTTCCTGGCTGGCAATTGTGGCCTGCCTTTGGTGAGAAGGAAATCCTTAGAGTGCCTCACATCCAAGCCCCACTAGGAGACTTCTCAGAGCAGATCCTCAAAACAGACTCAGTACCTACCTTCCACTCTCCAGTTGCCTCCCCCACACCATCTGGCTGAGTTTTAGAAACCCCCACAGGTATCATTTCTCTGAGTTATGACATTTCTGGTGTCTTCAAACTGTCCAGGTCTAACAGGGACAGAAAGATAACAGTAACTTATCCAGGCCCCCCAGTTATCACCCCAGTTCCTTTGAGCCAGGAACCATTTGGGAAAATAGAGAAAACCTTACTCCTTACACCAAAATAAAATCCATTTGAAACAAATATTTAAGTGTGGAAAAGAAACTATAAAAGTATTGGAAGGAAAAAAATAGTAAATGTATTATAATCACAACTATAAAGTCTCTTGTAAAGAAGTTAAAAATCCAGAACCCATAAAGAAAAATGATTAATTCACACAACTACATAAAAATCAAAACCTGCAAGGGATGAAAATTATACTAAGAAAGCCAAAAGATTCTGGGTGTGGTGGTTCATGCCTGTAGTATCAGCACTCAGGAGGCTGAGGCAGGAGAATTGTCATTAGTTTGAGGCCAACCTGGGCTACATAGTGAGTTCAAGGACAGCCTGCACTACAAAAAGAGACAATGTCTCAAAGAAATAAAAAGAAACAAAGAAAGAAAGCCAAAAGAGAAACATCAAGAACCCATATGTGAAAGGGCTAATTCTTCAAATTCACAAAGGAAAAGAAACCTATACAAATCAGAAAGGGCCTAACAGTGCCATAGAAGAAAATGGAAAATAAGAGAAAGGATCAGCTTACAAGAGAAAAAATACAAATGCCAAAAAACCATAAAAAATATTCCACCTTAATTGCAAATAAATACATTCAAGTTAAAACAATAAAATACCTTTATAAAACTGTACTTTCAAGAATATAAACATTTAAAGGGACCACTTTGATGATAGTCTGGGGGAATGGGCATTGGATGCACTATTAACAGGTGTGCATGTTGATGGAATTCCTCTGGAGGGCAACTGGGCAATCCCACTAAATTTTACAATTCATGCAGCATTTAATCCAGCAGTTCCACAATTAGCAATTAAACTCAGATGAACTGGAAAAAAAGTATCTCATATAGATGTTCAAAATGTTCATTACAACTCTGATCTATAGTAACAAAACACTAGAAGAAATCTCAATTTCAACTAATAAGAAAATGTGCAATAAATTGTGCTGTATCCACTGAAATGGAATACTGTGTCCCTGTTAAAAGAGAAGAATTAGGTAGCCAGGAGTTTAATTGTGTAAATAAATATCCAAAATCTACTAAGTGAAGGTTGCAATTTGATGTATAGTGAGTGAGCCTAATAAATAAAAGGCCTGAGAATAGAGAAGGTAAAATGCCAATAAGCACTCATGCTTGTGACCTACAGTTCATTGGCCAGAACTGAGTCACATGACTGACTCCACTTTCCACCTCTATTCAATTGCAAGGATTTCTGGGAAAGTACCTAGAAGCATAAAAGGAACATACTGCTATGACTAGCTTAGCCAGTCACAACTTGTTTTCAGAAGCTGGGCACATTGCCACCCTAATCCTCAAGTGGGATTATCTGAGTGTTAATCCATATCTTGCTAGAATAACAGTAAATTAGCTTAAGCCTAACTGTAAAAATGTTTAAATGAATGGGTGAATGAACCATCAAACACCCTAGAACTATGGCCATCTGGTTGGCTTTATTAAGAGGCAAAGAGGGATAATAACTCATGTTAGTGACCCCAGGTAAAGCAATGTAGAGGATCTACCATGACAGAAGATGAAATAGCAATTCTCAGAAGGGTACAGAGTCTGCCTTAAGCTCCCAGATCATTTCTCAAGGGCCACCAATAGGACCCAGAATTTACCAATAGCCTGATCTTTTTTTGAACACATAAGTTATGTGTTAGGTCTCTTACTTCAAGGGGCTGGGGACTTCCTGTAGGATGCAGGTATGTTGCTTTGCCATGGTGCTGAAAGGCTCAGCTGTGTCCTATTTAGCCCAACCCACTCCCTGATACTCCCTACTTGAGAAAGGAGTGATCCCACATAATCACTCTGGATCAGAGCTGCATCTGGATTCTCGTTGAGCTCTCATATTTTCTAACAAGTATCTTCACGTTAATGGGGTTCCTTAGTTTCAGCCCCAGTGTTCCCCAAAGGCCCATGTGTTAAAGGCTTGGTCTCCAGCCTGTGGTACTACTTAAGAGGCAGGACTTGGGGAAGGTCTGTCTTTGGAGGTATGCCCTCAGGCAGTCTGTGAGAATTTCCTCTTCCTCTTTCTCTTCTCCTCCTCCTCTTTCTCCTCCTCCTCCTCTTCCAGCCATGAGGTGAGGCTTGCCTTTCCATGTCCTCCCCACCATGAAAGACTGCCTCACCACAGCCCCAAAGCAGCAGACCAACCAACCATGAACTAAACCTCCAAAACTGTGAGCCAAAATAAGTTTTTCCTCTTTTAAACTTGATTATCTCAGGCATTTTGTTACAGTAATAGAAAGCTAACACAAGGATTCTGTTCCCTCATTTGCAAACTGGGCCAAGTAGATCCACAAACTCAAAGGACCCTCTGAAGTCCTTAAGGCAGTAGTTCTAAGCACACACTCTCCTCGACCACAGCACCTTAGGATTTACTTTTAGAGATTCTGAGGACTCAACACACCTAGATTCAAATCCCAGCTCCCTCACTACAAGGTCTGTAACCTTGAGCAAGTCATTTAACCTCTTTGAATTCATTTACTTTTCTGAATGACACAAATAATATTTCACAGGAGAGGAGGGTCCACATTGCCAAACTGAACAAGCACCTTTTGTCCTTATCTGACCCCTGCAACCTCTGAAAGTGTCCCTCACAGCCTCCTCTTCCCTTTAAAGTTCCTCTCTCCCCTTCTTCCACCATATATCTCCTAATCCCCCACACACATCCTGCTTCCCAGCTACTGCTTCTCATTCTCCCTTATGGAATTTTCTTCTTGGACCATGCTTCAAATGCCAATATTTTCAGCATCTAAAAAGATGTTCGGCTCACTCAAAGCAAAAGGAATGCAAATCAAAATAAGAATAAATCATTTTTTTTCACTCTTTAGACTAGCAAAGCATAAGGAGTTTGGCAAGTCATTGAGCAATGATGTAGAAACAAGCACTGTCATACTCTGGAGAAGTGTACTTGTTAAAACTCTTTTGGAAGTTTGGGACAATTTGGCATAATCAAAATTTTAAAAGCCTATGAGGATTTACTCCAGCAATTCAATCTATTATAAGACTTTGTCCTAGAGATAAAATCTACTAAACATCTACCCAATGTCTATTATCTCCTTTACAGCAAAACCTGACTTTTTTTTTCTGACAGAAGCAACACACCAAACTAATGGCCATTTCTCAGCCTGTCTCCAGATAGGAACAGTTGCTTGATACAGGTCTAATAAACTATAAGCAAAAAATTATTTGGAAGCTTCCAGGAAATTTTTATAAGATAACAGACTCACCTGGTAATGCAAATTTTCCCCCCTATATGCCTTCTCCTCTGTCTCCTAACTGGAATATGGCTGCTGCATCTGAAGAAGCTATCTCATAACCATGAGAAAGAGGGCATGAGAACATACTATGATATCATTGAGCTACTAAATCAATGCCAATATTTGCCTACCCCAGATTTCTCATTACATGAGAAAAACTAAGTCTCTATTTTTGTTTAAATCTCTATTGTCTGAATTCCTTTACATGTAGCCAAAATTAATCCCAAAATAATGTTTATAGGGACAAGGATATTTTTTACAATGTTGTTTATATGGAAACATACTGAATTCTTGGGGGGCAGGGTTTGGAGGCTAACTGGTTGATTAAATATTGGATTTCCTTATGATGGGATATTACACAGCTATATAAAGAAGGTAGATATTTAGTTCAAATAAGGAATGACATTCTTAATATTTATTTAAATTTTGAAGAAAAGATGTAAAGATAAATATAGTGTATTAACATTTACATAAAAGGAAGCTTGCAATTTACTGTATGTTCTCTTGAATTGTTTGAATGTTAACTATGTGTCTCCTTCATCTTCCCAAAGAATTGTGTACTGATTTATCTAAGAGAGTAAGAAGAGGGAGAGAGAGAAGGAAAGAGGGAGAGAGAGAAGGAAAGAGGGAGAGAGGGAGGACAGAAAAAAAGAGACAGACAGAGAGAGAGCTCAACCAATTCTAGGATTGGTTCTTTTCACTGTTTGACCCCATCCCATTGGCCTCAGCCACCACAGATATATAATATATTAAAGAGAACCAACCCCAAATATGCAGCCGTGAGCCCTCTGATGGACACCAGGTTTTCCTAACTAAACATCCACTGGACATCAGAGTGGAGATCCCCCAGGCACCCAACCTGCAATCCTGCTCCTCTACTGTGTTCTCTGTAAAGTGTGCAGACTTCAACCAGCAATACCCACACAGTGACCCTGCCATCTGGGAAAGGAGGGATCTCTCCAAGTCCTATTTTCTCCCTTCTGTCTCAAACTTACTCCTCCTCTATTTGGTTTCCTCTGTCTCATGAGAGATATGCAGCAGTCCAAACCATCCAGGGGCCTAGCCAGATGCCATGCTCACATGCGAGCATCCTCCTCAGCCCTCTGTGGCACATACCACATTTGCCATGTCTTGTTCCTGTCTTTTCTTCTAGGCTAAACCTCTTACAGAGAGAGGGGCCACATTTGTGTCTTTGCTAAACTCCTTCCATTTATATAGTAGGGGTCATACACCAATTGCATGAGCTACTGTCTCACCCCACATCTGATCATGTCCTCTCCACTCAACTTCCTGCTTAGCCTGAAACCACTCATTTGTCACTATCTTTGAAGCCACTGTCCTAATCCAGTCCTCATCCCTTCTCCCTGACCATAGCCACAACCCCCAGCTGCACTCTCTCTCGATCCAATGTAGCCCCTCAAACACTGATGTCAGGGTGTTATATTTAAAATTATAAATAAATTACTCAACAGATAGATGATAGATAGATATAAAAGGAGTATTGCACCATCTTTCTCCATGGAAACCAGGCCCCATTACCACCTCTGGACCTTCACAAGGCCCTCCTACTTCTGCTTTATGCCCCTGAGCCTGCCTCAAAACCTTGGTCTCAGCCATATGAAACCATTTATATCTCAAAACTGTCATTGCTTCCAACCTCTGTGCTTGTACATGCATTCATTGTTCTACATGGAACACTCACAATTTCCCACCTCAGCCTTTCATCTTCCTTATAGCTAATGACTTCAAACACAACTCCAGGGCTACCTCCTCCAGGAAGATCCCTGTGACTGCTCAGCCTCACAAAACGGCCCCTGGCATCAATGTCTCCCCTCTGCACCATGAGCTCTTTGGAGAGGGGCTATGACTCATTTTACCTACATCCCTAGGGCCTTGAAAATAGATGCAGGGTATCAGGAAATGTTTGTTGAATGATCAAATAAATGAGTGAGTGAATGAATGAGCTCTTGGTGAACTAAACTGAGACGTGTGAATTTCCTGACACTGTGCCAAATGCACAGATGTCCAACAAATTTACTTTTGTTCCTCTCTTCCTCTCCTGTGACCCACTTTCCCTGGGTCTTTCTAGCCTATGGGTATAAGTGGAGTGCCCTCTCTCACCATGCACTAAACTAAAATCAAAATGGATTAAAGACCTAATTATTAAAACAGAAACGCTGAACTGGGTGGAACAGAGGTTAGGTAGAACCCTTGAAGACATTGGTGTAGGAAAAGATTTTATGAACAAAACCTCAGTTGCCTGTGAACTAGCACAAACAATCAACAAGTGGGATCTCTTCTTACTAAAAAGCTTCTACACAGCAAGAGAAACCACCAGCAGTGTGAAGAGACAACCCACAATGTGGGAAAAAATCTTCACCTGCTGTTCCGCAGACAAAGGTCTACTATCTCGAATCTATAAAGAACTTAAAAAAAATCAGACCTCCCAAATTTAAAGACCCAATTCAAAAATGGGCATCTGAAATGAACAGACATTTCTCACACAAAGAAGTAGAAATGGCAAATAAACATATGAAAAAATGTTCAACATCACTGGTCATTTGAGAGATGCAAATGAAAACAACACTGAGATTCCACCTCACCCCAGAAAGAATGGCTGCTATCATGAAATCAACCAATAACAAATGCTGGCTGGGCTGTGGGGAAAGAGGAACCCTGCTCCACTGCTGGTGGGAGTGTAGACTGGTATAACCACTGTGGAAATCAGTATGGAGATACCTCAAAGAACTAGAACTAGAGGTCCCATTTGACCCAGCTATTCCCCTGCTGGGTATCTTCCCCAAAGAATTAAAAGAATCATACCACATTGATATATGTGCACCCATGTTCATAGCAGCACAGTTTGTGATAGCTAAAACTTGGTAGCAGCCCAATTGCCAATCAACTGGAGACAGGATAAAGAAGATGTGGGTTTTTTATTAAATGGAGTACTACTCAGCCATAAAAAATGAGAAACTAGAGACATTTATAGCTAAATCGATGCATATTGAGGCAATACTCTTAAGTGAAATAAATAGGACACACATGTGTAAATACCAAATAGTTTCTCTAGTGTGAGAAACTGAAAGTGTAAATAAGGACTAAAAGGTATAATAGATAATGTGAAATAGGAAGAAAAGGGGCAAAAGGGAAGGAAGTGGGAGGGCTAGGGGAAAGGAAAGAAGGAATGGAATCAATATGAGAAAATGAAAAAAATGGAAACAAAGTCTTTGTAAATAGGGAGGGATGGAGGGGTTGAAGGGAGGGCAGGGGAAGGGGGAAAAATAAGAACCAAGAGAGATTATATAAAGGTGCAAATTTCCAATGATGAATGTCATTATATTATATACCTAAAATGTATCAATAAAATAAAATTTTAAAAAAAATAAGTGGAGTCCCCTTGACAATGAGGTGCATATGTTGCAGCCTTGGCCTCACTAGCTCAGGCAGGACACACTGTCCTTGCTTGGAGATTCTGAAGTCCTCAGAGGGTTTTACAAACTAATCCACCAGCTATCTTCACCTCTACTTTGTTTTTCTTCTTCTACCCCAGCCCCACTTCCAGGACGTACAAAGCCCAGAGTGCTGTTTGATGCCCCACAGCTCAGACCTGCAGCTCTTTGCTCCAGCAGGTGTGACAGGAGCCTGAGGCAGGTCCAGTAAAGGAAGGGTGCCCCTGTCCCACTATACCACTTCCCACTTGCCTTCGCTGAGCCCATCCTGCCTTTCACATCTACAACTCTCGACCCACCTGGTAGGGATGGCTCCTTTCCTTCCTTTGCCTTCAACCTGTGAGCTCTCAGAGTCCTCTCTGAGCCTGGCCTGGGGCCCCAGCCCTCAAGAGCCCAGAACTGACACAGTTTATTCCATCACTACTGCTTCCAAATCTGAACCATGACCAAAGGGGAAAAAGCAGGAGCAGCAGGATGAAAAGCCATAGGAACAGGACGTCCTTTTCAGTGGCCTCTCCAATTCTGTCAGCAGCCTAGTCCAAAAGAGGCTTTAATTGGTCAAACTATGTGTTTTTCACTGAAAGAAAATGCCATAAAATAAAATATGATTCACATTTGGCACAGCGAGGTGGGGGTTGTCAGGCTTTTCAAGGGGAACTGAGAGAAGGTGGAGTGGGGAGGGCCCAGAGCCTCTCTCCCAGGGAAAGGGGGCCCAGGGAAACCAGGAAACATCCCAGGCCTGGAGCCTGTGCCTTGTGTCAGGCTACAGTGGCCAGTGCCACTGTCAGCTCTAAGCTTGCGAGCTGGGTGCCCAGGTTGACCTCACATGAGCTGCCTGCACCCATGGGTGAAGGAGAAGGTAAGGCACCTACAGCCTGGGAGCTGGGGCCATAAGCAGAGGAGGCCAGGGGGAGCTTCTGTCCTACCCAAACCTGGCCTCAGACCTCCAGGTCCCCATCCATACTCTACTTCACTGGCAATGGGGCTTGAAGACCAGGGAAAGGCTTGTCCCTTCTCTAGGAGGTTTTGATAAGAAGAAACAGAAGTGACCATGAGGACACAGGAAATCCACTATATGTATCAGATGACAGAGATGGGGTTGGGAGAGAAGGAGAGCAGGAAGGTGGATGGAGAATAGGTGGAGAGGAAGGCTTCAAAGAAGTAGAAGGGAGCTAAATGAGCTGGAGGCCATATGTCTCTGGTGACAGTGATCCCTATATTGTGTAATTCTCTCCAACAGCCTAGTGATGGTGTAGGAGTGGAAGTGGGTGTTTGAGTGGTTAGATGATTTTAGAATGATTTAGTGGAGGGGAAAGGAGACTAAGAATTTTTGAAGCCCCTCAACAGGGAGAGTGACCAAAAATATGTGATTCCCAATGACTTGGAGGAAGAGCAGACGGTGTGTATCTCCAAGAAGGGGGAAATTCTTTTCAAGAGAATTATAAAGTAAGTATACAAAAGTAAAACCTGGAAAAATCCAACACAAGTATTATTTTGGGTAAAAGTGACACATTACTCAAGGCAAAGAGGTGGAACTTCCTTAGAAGAACCTGAAGGTTAGCAACAATGGGTGTTTGCATGGGAACTAGGCTCTGGAAGACAGAATGGAAAAGCAGAGATTGAAACAGCTGAGTGGCAGGTGTGGGACAGGTTAGGGAAACCCCAGCGGCATTATCCTTGAGCACAGCTCCTGGCGAGTAAACTGACACCCAGGGCAATAGCTAGGAAGAAATCAGAATTCTTTACAAGTATATTTGGGGGAAATAATCATTTGGTCTCTTGAAAAAGTATGCTCCCCTGTTATTAGGTGAAAATATATAAGGTTCTTATTGGAAGACAATGAAGCACTTCACAGTTGTTATAAAGGAGGGAGGAAAGAAGTCAGGCATAATGTTCTCTATATCACAAGCCATAAATGCACACAAAATACCACTACAAAAAGACAGAGGAGAAAGAGGAGGGAAAGAAGGAGAAGGAGGAAGGAGGGGGGAGGAGGAGAACCCAGGGGCCACAACCCGATCAATTCAGCTTCCCAGTACATCACAAAAACCCAAAGTCAGTGTGAACCAGAGCAATCAAGAGCAGCTTCCCGGGGGAGGCAGGATTTGAGCAGATCATCCAAAGAAACATCAGGAGAAAGCTCACATCTCTGGTTAACAGCTTGGGCCAAGCTGAGAGGAGACACCTTCCTAAGTGTGAAAACAAATGCATTTTACCTGAGGTCTGAGGTGCTGTCCTCTGACAAGCAGCTTGTTCCATTCATAGATCCCAGGGAGGGGAGGTAGGGAGAGAGACCCCCAGGAGATGAAGCAGATGGAAATCTTGGGCCAGGGAAGAGGAAGAGACCACTAAGATGAAGCCAGAAGGAGCATGTCTGGGGCCAAAGAGGAACAGAAGATGTGCCTTGGGCCAGTGGGAGCTGTTACCCCCACAGCAGAGCAGGCAGCCCAGACGGGACACTGACGACCAAGTACACCACCTCACAGCTGTGCCTGAGGCCAGCCCTGGGAGAGGAGGCAGCTTGCCCTACACACTTGTTAATGTGTGGTCCCCTGCAAGTCCCAGAGCTGGCTCAGATCTCCTGGGATCTTGTCCCATCCTGATGTTTGCTTCACTCTTTGAACTTGGTTCTATAGCGGGTCTTATCCAAGCAAATGTGAAGAGGCTCTGCCCTAGCCCTCTGCCATGTAGACCTTATCAGGCAGTCATTCTCTCTCTCCCTCTCTCTCTCCCTCCCTCCCTCCCTCCCTCCCTCCCTCACTGGATGAGGAGTGCTAATTTGATCAGGGCTGGAGACAAGCCAACATCCATCTCCAGGCCTCCTCTGTCCACCATCAGAACAATGGAAGCCATAATGACAGTCCTGTCTATATCACAGGGCATGTTAGGATGAAACAAGGTAAACGTTGGGGAAAGCTCTTTGGGAACTTTCAAATGTTGTGAAGGTTTATTATGATTATTATTCATGTCTGATTTCGCAGCCTCTGTGGAGCCCCAGCTCACATTTTGTGCCCACGCGATGCCAAAACAACCAGTCAAATCCATCAAAAAGTCACTCAATTGAGTGGGAAAAAATGCAGACAGCTCTGTTGTACATTATCAACAAAATAAGCCACAGGCAGATCACTCAAGTTTTTGAGATCATGCAGTGAGTTTGTTCTAGGCACTGTTTTGAGTTTTTCTAGGGCTTTCACCTCTCATGAACCAAAAAAAAGTGGCAATGGAAAAATGAAGGTCCCCAATTGTTTGCCAGAAGTGAGCAAGGCCTCAGGATGCCAGGTTTATGGCAGGAGGCAAATACAGAAAATCTTGCAGGGGCCAGTGTCTCTCTCTGGACCCCTTGCTCACAGCTGGTCATAGGCCAGTGAATGTTGTCCTCTTCCAGAGAGGTCCTTTCTCCAGTAAGAAGCAGCTCTGGGAGGTCACTCCACAGGATAGAGGGGAAAGGACGGACAGCCAGCAAAGGCTGAAGGAAATTTCCCTGACTACATGGGGATGGCATCCAGAAGATAAGAACCTATGCATGAGGGGTTGGCATCTGGGGACATGAATGTCCCAAGAGGGTCACTTCAGAGTGACAGGGGAGAAACCCAAGCCAAGCAATCTTGCTCCATGTGAGCAGTTCCACTAAGCATTTTGCTGGAGGAAAAGATAGGATCTAATTTTTAAGAAGAGGTTGGCTGTCATCCATGAGCTTTATTTATCTAGGCCTCCCTGACACACCATTTTCATCAGTAGGTTTCTGGCTCTAAAATGATATTTCTGGATGAAGATGGAAATATATGTGAGTGAAAAACCACGTGGCATACTGAATTTAATTCTATCAGCTAACAGGTCCTTCCCCAGCACCTGTGCTTCCTAGTCCCTTGCCAGATGGGAGATGTGGAAGGCGAAGGAGAAGAGGGTGTCAATAATGATAAGACCAACAAATACCAGAGGGCCCAATGAGACCAGGCCATGAGGTAGTCATCATCAAGTGCGGGCTGGAGCTGTCCCCATGGTCAAGGTAGGTCTTGAGAGAATATTTGGAAGAGATTTTGGTAAGCATCAAAGCATCTCTATTTGAACATGTATTTTGCCAATGACTTTGAGTACAGTGTCTGTAACATAGTACATGTCGTCAGCATTCCACTTGTATCCCCTTAGAACCAACCATTTCCATGACTTTCAACTGCTACACCTGCAGCCCTCTCCCCAGGGCTCCCATTAGGGTGGCAAACCAATGGCATGGATGCCACAGTGGACTGTTTGTACCACGGAAAACTCTAAGAGGTCCACCATCACTGCAGGCTGTTGGGGCTCTCCTGAATGAGTAGGGTGCAGGATAGAAACGACAGGGAATTAGCACCCACTCCCAGCAGCCCACACCAGTGACTAATGAGAATGAGTGTGTAGATACCCCACTTCCATCACCCCATCAGTAGGAACTCGGAGGTGTATGTTCTGTACTGGGTCCCAAGAGCTCTTTAATGGGATTACTCATAGTAGTAACTGGCTTGAAAACACAATTTTATTTATTCCCTTCCCTTCCTTATTTTACATCCCCTCTTCTAAGCGGTGTTTTCTGGTACCATAACCTAAATAAACTGCTAGTACTTGAACTCTTGTCTCGAGGTCCACTCTTGAGGAACTCAAATTGAAATAACACACACTGGTATGTTTTTATTATTCTCTTGATTTTAATTTCCCTTTTTCAGACTATTTCCTCCTCCAAGAGGTTTAGGAAGTAGAAAATATTCTCATTTTTCAGATGATGCAGTTGAGACACTAAAAGTTAAGATAACCAGCTGAACCATCAGAATCACAGCAAACTTCTCAACAAAAACCCTCAAGGCAAGAAGAGCTTGGAGTGATGTATTTCAAGCCCTAAAAGAAAACAGTCTCCAACCAAGATTGATGGACCCTGCAAAACTATCTTTCAAAATTGATGGAGAAATAAGATACTTTCATGATAAAGAGCACCTCAGGAACTTCATGAATA
>NW_004624741.1:5217292-5313007 GCF_000247695.1 Heterocephalus glaber | reverse complement strand
AAGAAAGAAAGAAAGAAAGAAAGAAAGAAAGAAAGAAAAAAAGAAAGAAAGAAAGGCTTATTTTGGCTCACTGTTTCACTGGTTTCAGTCCACAGTCTCTTGGCTCTGTTGCTTCTGGGCCTGTGTTAAGGCAGAAAATTATGGGGGAGCATGTAGTGGAACAAAGCACCACTACCTCATGGAGTACAATTGGCAGATTAAGAAGGAACCAGAAAGAAGGAACCAGGACAAGATATACCCTTCAAAGTGACAACCCCAGTGACCTACTTCCTCCAATGAGGTCCTACCTCCTAGAGTTTCCACCACCTCCCAACAGTGCCATCAGCTGGGGACCAAGCTTTCAACACATGAACTTTTGGGGGATATTTAAGATCTAAACCATTATAGATGCTAAACTGTTATTCTGGAAATTGATAAAGAAAAAAAATGAAACTTTGCATAAAGGCAAATGAATAGGCCAATTAAATATAACAGAGAGCCCAGAACTGAACCTATAGGTATATGGTCAAATGATCTTTGATTAGGCTGCCAAGGCCACCTACTGGGGAAAGAACAATCTCTTCAAACAGTGTTTGGAAAACTGGATATCAACATGCCAAAAAAGAAAGTAAGAACATTACATCTCACATAAATTAACTCAAAATGGATTACAGGCCTAATGTAAGACCCACAACTGGGGGCCGGGGATTTAGCTCAGTGGTTCCACTGCCTGCCTTGAAAGCACAAGGACCTGAGTTCAATCCCCAGTACCAAAAAAAAAAAAAAACCCACAAGACCCACAACTGTAAAATTCCTGGAAGAAAACATAGGGAAAGAGTTTCATGATATTGGGCTTGGCAATGATTTCTTGGATATGACACCAAAAACATGGGCAACAAAACCAAAAATAGACAGCATTGTGCTTAAAGAGCTTTGAGGATCAAAAGACACAAAGTGTTTAAAAGCAGCCTAAAGAACAGAAGGAAATATTTGCAAGCTACATATTCAATAAAGGGTTAAAATCCAGAATGTATAAAAAAAACTTCTAGCACTCAACAAAATAAATAAATAAATAAAGCCAAATAACCCAATTTATTAAATAGGCAAAAGACTTGAATAGATATTTTTCTGAAAAAAGATATATAGATAGTCAACGGGCCTATGTAAAAATACTCAAAATCAGTAATCATCAGAGAAATGCAGAACAAAAATACAATGAGATACCACTTTATAGTCACTAGGATGACTGTTACGGTTTAGAGCATGAATGTCCCTGAAAGGCCTCATACTGTCATAGGTGGGGCTTTTGGAAGATAATTGAATCACAGGGTAATATAGCTGAACCACTTTTAGGAGGTGGGAAGAGGCAAGTCAGTGGGGGGCTGACCTGGAAGGGTAGATATCCCTTCCTAATTCCACCCTTCTTTCTCTTTTTCCTGGCCACTATGACCTGAGAAGCTTTCCCCTGCAGTAGGTCCTTCCACCTTGCTGGTTCTGTCTTGAGCCAGCCAACCATGGACTGAAAATGTGAGCCAAATAAACCTGTCCTCTTTAAGTCAGACTTGTCAGGTATTGTGTCTCAACAATAAGAAAATGACTAAGACAATGACTACTGTCAAGAAAACAAACAAAAATGAAAACAAGTGTTAGCAAGGATGTAGAGAAATTGAAACTCCTGGACCATGTTGATGAGATTATAAAATGGTGCTATCAATATGAAAACAGTATGGAAGTGTCTCAAAAGCTAAAAATAGAACTACTGTGTGATACACCAATCCCACTTCTGGATATACATTCAAAAGAATTGAAAGTAGGATTTTGAGAAGATATTTTCACAACGAGGTTCTTGGCAGCACTATTCATAATAGTTGCAAGGTAGACACAACCCAAGAGTCTGTTAATCCATTACTGGAATACTACATTTTATTTTACTTCAATGGAATATTACTTAGGCTTTAAAAAAGAAAGAAAATCCTGTCATATGCTACAACATGTATGAACCTTGAGGACACTTTATTAAATAAAATAAACCAATCACAAAAAGACAAATACTGAATTACTACACTTATATGAGATAATTAAATTAGTCAAACTCATAGAAATAGAAAGAATGGTGGTTACCACGGGCTAGGGAAAACAGAAAGGGGCGTAGAAAGGGGAGCGGTTATTTAATGGGTAGAGAGTTTCATACTTACAAGATGAAAAATTCCTGAAAATCCATTCCATGACAACTAAATATACTTAACACTACTGGACCATATGCTAAACTCATAATAGTAAATTTTATGTTATATTTTTACCACAATAAAAAAATGAGAAAAAAATTTTAAAAATAAAACTTCTACTTTGCTGCTCCTGTATAACTATATTTGAGAATAACCAAGCAATTGATGGAAAAAGTTCTTCATACAGCAATCACAGCTAATAAATCCAGAAGGAAAGACAGATTTAGAAAATCATGATTTCACACCCCTGATGAAATAATTAAGTAGGTGACTAAAGGCCACTCAAACCATTATGTAAAATTTGTGGGGAAACTTTATAGTAGGTTTGCCAGGCTGACAATTCTTGAATTCAGGATATTCTTAATATCTTAAAATGGGACAACTAGGTATCACAGAAGTCCTAATGTGATAGGAAATAGGCCTATGGGGTATACTTGCTAAAGAAAAAAGAAAAGGAGGAAAAATGAAAACAACAAAAAAATAAGCAAAAAATGAAATGTGTTCAGATCTGATGATGACACACATCTGTAATGCCAACACCAGCATGCAGACCAGCTCTGGGGGCTAGATCTAATCTGCGAGTGAGTGTGGGCAATTTGGTGATTGGGTGTCTTGGTAATTTTTATCTAGTAGGTGGGATGATTAAAGCAGAGCTAAAGTGTTGTCACTAGGAAAAAAAGAGTAAGCCAGGTGTGGTGGCACACACCTGGAATCCCAGCACTCTGGTAGGCTGAGGCAGGAAAATTGAAAGTTCAAGCTCAGCCTAGGCAACTTAGCAACTTAACAAGACTCTGTCTCAAAATAAAAATCTAAAAAGGAATAAGGAGTTAGTCCCGTGAAAAGGAACTGGGTCCAATCCCTAGTATAAAAAAAAAAAAAAAAATTGGAAAATGTCTAGACCAATATGCTAAATAACATCATGGGGTTGGGGGTGTGGCTCCATGGCAGAACACCTGCCTAGCATGCATGAAGTCCTGTGTTCACTCTCCAGAACCACAAAAAGTTAAAACTAAAAAATAACACCATGATAAAATGACTTCAGCAAAGGTGCACAGGACAGATCTCTGGAAATTCTCTCCTGTGGAAAAGTAATGAGGAAATCAGCAAAAACTTAAAAATTGACAGAATTAACTTTTTCAGAACTCCAAAAATTAATCAGTGTATTATTGACAGTATTTTTTCAAGAAAACGTTTTGAATCTCATTAAGAACATCAAGCTTTGTGACATTTTACTTGTGCTCATCCCATCTTCACTCTCCAAGTCCCCAGCAGTCTTAAAAAAGAAGAGGCCACATTCACCATGAACAGTACCAATCTGAAAACCATGAGGCATAGAATAGAGCTGGAGCACTTTCAAAACCTCAGTCCTGAAGAACTCATTTATTGACCTGTCTGGTAATTCCTTGGAAGATCCCATTTGCAAAGCTGTCTGTATTTGACTTGATTCAGTGCATTTCCAAGGTGAAAAGCTTTTTTTCCTGGGGAACATTAAAAACAACTAAACAACTAACTCACCTTCCAGGTTTCCCAGGTACCTCGCCAGCAGGTCTTCCTCTTCTGTGTCCCCACAGCTGGGTACGAACAGCTGTTTTTCTCTTCTCTATCTGCACCATCTTCCCAAGTGATCTCATCCATTTTTATCTGTCTGCTATCTACACCTAGATTAATGTCCCTCATACCCCTACTCAGGACTCCAATCTGCATATTAAAATACTTCCTCATGGATATCTCAGAGTATCTCAAACTTACTGTACTCATCCAATCTCTAGCCCTTTCTTACTGTTTATTTTTGAGACAGGTCTCAGGAAGCCATTAAGTTGCCCAGGTTGGGCTCAAATTCACAATTCTCCCACCTCAGCCTTCCAGAGTGCTGAGATTATTACCACCATGGCCAGCCCAAACTGTAACTCTTAATTTTCCTTCCAAAACTCCTCTTCTTCCCCAATAATATTCATGGGGGGGGGGGTGAATAGCACCCCCCACTATGCAGCCAGTTATATAAGTCAGAAATTCAGAAGCCATCATTGAACCCCCCTTTCCCTCAATCATCCTTCATGTCCAACCCATCTGAAGTCTTATCAGATCACCTCCAAAATACATCTGAAATCTGTTCACTTCTCTTGCTGTGGAAGTTGCCATAGTCCTTCCCCAGATATATACAAGCTCTCTCTGGTCTTCAGTGGCTTTCCCTCAACATCTGGAACAAAACACAAGTCCTCAAACATGACCCACAAACTCTCCATGACCTGACCTTGTCACCCACTCTAGCTCCTATCTCAAAGCCTTAGCCTCTCCCCCTGTCTCCTTCTTGTGACTCTATCACAGCTCCGAGGTCATCTCTTTAAAGAGAGATTCTGTAAGTATGAATCTCAAGAAGCTGCTTCCACACTACATCAGCATGTTGGGTTTTCTTCAGCTCACTCATTACCAGTTAAATGCACTTTGCTTCCTTGTCTCTCTGTGCAAAAGCAGGAACTTCTCTGCTGTGTTTGCCACCACCCTATAATCTGAGAAGATAGCTAGACAGCGACTGGAGATTATGGATTGTTGTTACTCCCTACTCAACCTCTTAAGAAGAAGAAAATTCATTAAACATTTCAAAGGAACAAAGCCCCTAACATTCTTACCATCCCCTCATACATGTGACATCATAGCAGGTTGATTCTTAATACAATGGCAGGGGGCAATTCTGGCTGATTAGAGGAGGTGACACTCAAAGCAGCTTCTTCCCAGGTGGGATGACGCTTTTGTCACACAGCAGGAAGAGACTGCAGGCTATAATTTCTTCCTGAGCCCCAGTTATCAAAGCCATGCCACTTCCTTCCCAACCCTAGAATATGCCTAAAAGCACTCCCCCAAGAGACCAGGTGCAGCTGACAGAGGTCTCCTAATGCCATAGGAGATATTAGGAAAGTAGGAAGAGCATGATCTTAAACCAGACTGGCTAGAGGTGGGACTCACTGGGCCAGCATCACTGAGTCAGCCCTACATAGGTAACTCACCTTCAGAAAGAAGCTGCTGGTCAACCTCTTTGCCCTACTCTGACCATTTACCTGACCACCATCCAACCCTACACCTAACTCATTGCAGCTTGACTCTCATCCTGGTCACTGTCTGACCCTTGCCCTGCCCACAGCCTGGCCCCTCACCCTGATCTCAGATGGGCCCCTGTACCCAGCCACAAACAGACTTGTCCTTAAATATACATCTTATTTCCTTACCCAGACTGTAAATGCTCTGGGGCAAGATGCCAATATCTCCTCAGAGATATTGCAAATAGGCAATGGCCAGACCATATACAATCACAGAATTCTGACCCACCATGTGTCGCAACCAGCTCAGTAAGTCAAGCCCCTGTAGTATTCAGCCCAGAATAGTCACATGTTGTCAATAATCTCCATCTTCTCTATTTTTGCATTTGCTTTCAACTCAGGACTAGCCAGAGAAAGCCAAATGTGCTACTGAAACCAATCACATGGGATACCACTCTTCCCATTAGCCACCTTGGGGGTCTGCATGCCAACAACCCTCACTCACAGCATACTTGAAGCTTCTGACTCCCTGCCAAATGCAAGTGCTGGTAGCTGACTCCCTTACTATAGCAAGCTCTGAATAAATAGCTTCTGTCTGTTCTCATTTGTGAGGTACTCATTTATTTTTACACTCTCCCTGGATGTCCCACTGAGATATACTGCCCATTACCATGGACCACAGCCTTCAGCCAGATGTGGAAATTGTAGAGGATCCTTGTCCTTTGCTGATCATGTCTTATGAAATCCACACCAAAGTGTTAAGTCAGTACCAGTTTCCTTTGCTTTAGGTTCTCCACTATTTATTATATTTAGATTTTGTTATTGGTTCCTATTTGTCTGCATTTGCTGTCGAATTCACCATTCCTTTTAATCCCTTCTGTTCTTCCACTTTGTACTGTACTGTCAAAATTGTTTACCATGAGAAGAAGAATCACAGGGTAGAACACAGCCATAGACCCCACAGGAGCCCCACAAGATGGCCTCATAGACCAGTAAGTTTGTGATTCTTACTAGACTGGAATCTATTCAGAAAACTCTGCTGTGGGTCACCAATAAAATTGGGTAAGGTTCTCTTTCTATCTCAATCTTGTGTCCAGAGTCTTCTCTCTGGTTTTTTCAATCTCTCTGGTTTTCTGTAGGACATGCAAATTGTCAGGTCTGCATTTGGAGACAGTCATCTGTCAGGCTGGGGACCCGAAGCACCTGGGTCATCTGAATCTAAATCTCTTCTAAGGAAAACTCTCGAATCTTAAATATAAACTCAGAATCCCAATTATTGTGCCTATCTTGCTATGTGGCTTAATTTCAGCAAAGATTGTCTGGGGAATATGTGACTTGAACAAAATAGCAAGAGAATCTCCTGTTGGTCCCCTTCCTCTGGGAGAAGGACAATAGAGGAACCTGACTATTAGAGCCTTTTAGATCAAAGAGCTAAATGTCCCACTTCCCAACTGACCACCTTTATTAACAAAGACACATTTATACATCATAAACAGCAACAACACTGGAAAAAGATAACACCATTTTGCAAAAGAAAAACCAAGACAAAGAAAAGTCTCTAAATTTAGATCAAATGTCAGTTTTCCAATGAAGGAAAAATCACCCAATTTCCTGTCTTACACTTATACATCTAAGTAAATTACCTATAAATATAGATGATCAGCTTCATGAACCTAGTAGATACAGGTGCTACTCTTTCTTCAATTAACCCTACCACTTTTGCACAACTTATTCTTCCAAGTAAACACACATGTAGTATACATATGGCAAAAATTTCAAACAGCACATATGATTTCCCTATCTCCAAGCTCCTTCACTATAATATTTGGGCTCTTCTTAAATGACAGCCCTGAATCAATTGTTGACAATCTTTGCTGTCCTAAGACATGTCAGAGACACAACTTATATTTCAGAGTTCCCCCTTGGAATCATGCTAAAGCTACCCTCTGTGGGATATTATAGAAGACAGCACCCTTGTTTGCTTCCTACCTTTCCTTGTGTCACAAAGCTTGCCAGTTTCTCCTGGCAGAATCACTGATTGTGGGTTCTTGTCTCAGGATCTGCTTCCAGGAAGCTAAAGATAAACAGAAAGCTTTTCTCCAGCTCAGTCCTATAAGAATTCCATTCCCAGCCAAGATTGCTTAAAAAGGACCAGATTTACTTTCCAAGTGAAGCAAATAAAACACTGGCCAAAATATATGATAAAATAGCTTTTGAGACACTGGGCACTAGGTAACTATGGACAATGACTCTGAGAGATAGAAAATAAATTATGAGTCCTAAAATTGCCCCCATATTATTGCCTTGAGAAAGTTTCCAAGCCAACAGTAAAGGCACCTGGGTAGAACCCCAAAAAGTCCCCAAGAAAAGAAGGCAGGTTATGGAGCACAGAGAGACCAGTGAAGCCAGGGTGTAGGGGAGAGAACACCAGATGTGAGTGCACAGAGAATCCCTATCACCATTCTTTCCTCCCTTTTCATCCCCAGCAACATCCTGCCTCTGACTGCCATTCCCTCCTCAGCCTCCTGTGATGGACTGAAGGAAGCTTGGGTTATTTGCAGCTACTGGCATATGAATGAATCTGCCATGAGCATTTTATGCATGTCAGTTGGGGAACATAAGCCTAAATTTCTAGGTCACAGCCTATTCGCCTATTAAACTTTAGTATGAGCTGCCTTGCAGTTCAAAATCAGCAAATAATTTCCTCAATTGCCAATGTCAACTAGGCCTGAAATCAAAATGACTCATTTCTCTTTGTATCAGTCAGTTCTGGCTACATAACCAACCACCACAAAATCTCAATGGCATGCAACTATACGTGTTTATTTCTCACTCACACATCTGCTAGTTGCTGGGGG
Source organism: Heterocephalus glaber (assembly GCF_000247695.1). The sequence goes on along the minus strand of NW_004624741.1, from coordinate 5,304,913 downwards.
TAGCTTCTTCACTCCAGGTATCTCATTCTGGTGCATAAGATGAAGATATAACAATCTCCTGGAATGTAGTATTCTCATGGTGATGGCAGAAACAAAAAGCATAAATCTAACCTAACCACACTAGCACATCCCAACCCTCTGGTTTCATCACTCAGCTAATGTTCCATCAGCCAAAGCAAGTTAGATGGCCTAGCTTAACACCAAGAGGCAGCAGAGACATTTATTCTTCCCACCATAAGGCCATAGAAAGAGTGTGGACGTACAATACTACTACAGGAGAATGAAACTTAGTGACCAATAATTCAATCTTCATACACTTATAGACAAATCTTTGCCTCAGTAACAATTGCTTATGGAAAACTCACACATGTAGTATGCTACAGCCACCTCCTTGATATAAAAATCCAAAGTTTGTTAGAATCCAGCTTCTGTTTAATCTCAGACCCCTGATGCAGCCTAAATTAACCTGTTACTTGAGCCCCAGGATTAGGTAGATCTATCCACCCACTGATGGGCCACACCATACCTAGGCAGACCTACCTACACAGAGATAGGGGTCATCCCATGAAAGGGCTTCCCAGGGAAGGTTCATGGCATACAAACTGAGAAGTTCTACTCCATGGACAAGTCACTAACACTGGGAACAAGAGTATGAACCACTGTATTCCAGATCCCTGTAGATGCCTCCGAGAAGTGCTCCTCCTAGGCAAACGATGCCCACTCCACCCTAGAAAGAAGAGGCTCTTGGGACATGTGAAAGCCCAGGCATTTCTTGCAAAAGGGCCAGCACCCTGAGACAGAGACATATGTTCTAACCCTTAGTAACACTTGGATGCACAGTCTTTTTTCATTCATTCATTTGTTTGAGTCATGCTTTTACTCACTGACTCAACAAACATTCACTGAGCAACTCCAAGATACCAACACTGCACTGACCACTGAGTACTAAAAGATGCATATATCACAGTCACTGAAAAACCTGAGCAGTTCATTACCTCCAGGTAAGACAGGTAAACAAATCATAAAATATCATTCTACAAATGAATAAATCAAAGACAAGGAGACACAAAGGAGGAGGTAAATGGGATTTTTGTGGACTCTAATCTCCATCCAGAACCAGATTATTATCATCATTCTACAAATGGAGAAAGAAATATCAGAGAATTATGCAACTAATCCACACAGGAAGAAGGAAAGGAGAATTACTGGAGTCCAAGGGATAAGTCAGGGACAGCTCTAAAGAGGGAAGGCTAGCCTCACTTCCTAATTTTTTTTTTCTGGGACAGTTGGGATCTTTTGCTTCCTTTATCCTTCCATTTCTCCTGGGAATCATTATCAAGGGAAATCCTCCTTTTTCACTGTCTTCTCCAGAGATTATATCTTGGCCCAGGAGAAAGGAAATGGAAAATGGCTTTGGGCCATTTTATTCATGAACTGGTAGGGTAACATCCTAGCAAGAGCTGTCTCAGACTCCCTAATTGGGATTGGAGTCATGCAATCCTGCCTGACCTCTCAAGTTGATTATAGACCACTTCCTCTAAATAGACTAGCTTATTTTAATTCTGTCTTAGGAAATCTCCTCATTAGCATTTGCTGCTCTATTTGGGGGTCAAAGAACTTGTCAGGTTAGCAAGATGTGTCCCTGAACTTTCTTTCCATCACCACAGAGATTCTCATATGATATCTTCCTCACTACTTCCTCACTTCTCCTAGGTTCCTGTTCCACAATGGATAATGGGATCTCAGAGGCCCAAGGAGATAGTAACTTTGTAGTTCACTTCTACTAGGAGGTATGAGAAATCTGTCATGTAAAAGGAAACACATTGGTTCATGGGATTAGCAGAATTACAAAGGGGGGGATTTTAGACACTGATAAAGGAAGCTGAGAGATTCCCAATGGCATAGGTTGGATCCTATAAAGAGAAATTCCTCATTTTCTATAAAGGTTAAATCAGTGGTAGCTGAGTCTCCAGTGCCATCCTTAATTTTCCTATTGCATCCCTCGTGCTGTCTTGTAATTAATTGTCACTGTCACCAGTATATTCCCAAACGGCATGCCATGCTGGAAATGTACATATTGGGCTCACCCTAGAAGAAATAGCCACATGAAAAGTCACCAAAGTGACTTTGACCCTGGGTAGAGTATTAACTGGGTGTTCAGAGCAGTCAATTTAGCCATTCTTTTCATAATGCACCCAGCAGGCATTGCCTAGCTAATGCCTAAATCAAGTCTTCCTAAGACTCTTGCTTTCCTGCAGCATAGACAGGCTGGACTGTCACCAAATCCATTCTCCATTCTTGGGAACTTGACTAAACCACATTTCCCTCTTGTATCTAAGTAGAGACATGGGACTGGTGGGCTTAGGCACACATTTCATGCTTGGCTTCTAAAATAGCCATATAATCCTCCACACTGTCCTTTTGTTCTTTGGACCCCAATGTAGACAATTTATATGAGGCCTATAGGGCTCTGGGAGAGTCTAAGTCTCTAGGAAGCAGTGATACCACTGCAATCTGGATCCCAGTCCCTCCCTGGAGGAGTTCTGCCAAGAGAGCTGCTCAAACAGGTATAATTGTGTTGGATTTTGACTAAATGAGAACGTTTTATTGACCTAAGCCACTGAAATTTGGAAGACTTATTATACCGTAATTAACCCCTGCCCTTAGAGTTTTCCACTCTAATGAATCTTCCAACTTCGTCCAATATCCTGCTTCCCAGCTATTCTCTCTACTGAAAAACATAAAAAGAAACAAAAGAATATCTCTTAGGAGCAGAAGAAAACACAGCTGCAAAGCAAAGAGTCCCCACCCAGCCAAGGGTCTCCAGAGCAGTGGGCTGCTTGCCAGGCATTCAATGGGAATATCATTCCACTGCTGCCCTCTACCATTTCCATTATAAGAAGAGTTACAGTCACTAAATTCCAACTCCATTAAGTCTGGCAAATATTAGTAAAAACAATCAAATCATAACTGGCCTCAAGTTTCCTCTAGCTTCTGTTGACATAGAGATGGGGCAGGGAGATGGATTACCTGGTATGTCCTTCCTGCAGAAATGACATCCTGATACTAATGCCCCAGGTACTGGGACAGAGTGGAGGCTTGAGCACCAAATTGCTGTTCTGAAGATGCAGGAAGGTTTCACAGAGTTCTTACTCTTCATTTAGTGCCCTTGTTGATTAAAGCATGTTTCTGGGAAGAATGGCACAATTAAAGAGATCAGGAAGGCTTAGGTTATGGGCCAGTCAAGGATATGGGTCAGCCAAGGTTATGGGTCAGGGTGTACCCATGGTAAGGTTAAAGGTCAGGCCAGGGCTGGAGATCAGTTTGTTGCTGAAGGATAGAACAGATGTCTATGTTCTTCACAGAGTCTGATTCCAGGAAATGGCAGCTTAAGCAAAGTTATCCAATGACATGGATGAATTTGTGTCATATTACTCTCTGTGCTCAACTCCCTGCTGAGATTCTGAGGTGGAGAAGCAGTAAGGGGACTCCTTTGGAATTAGATCCTCTTTGAAAATTTCATTGAAAATAATATCTGGGACCTCAGATAGCAAACCTAGATCAAACTTTTCCCCACGGCAAAGAGAAATTCTTCTTAGTGGGATTTTTACCATTTAGATGTGAGTGCCAGAATGGCAGGAACTTTGCTTTATTCAACAGTATATCCTCAGTACCCAGAACAGTTCCTGGCATATATCTGATGTTCCATTAACTTGTCTTGAATGAGAGAAGGTGGCACTGGTGGTTGGCCAGCTGGTGCCTACAAACGAGATATGTCTGTCACAATTCCCCTCTCCATTAGCATTGTTTCCCATTCAGCATCCTGACTCTGACAGTGTCAACCAAACTGTACCATATGCACAAGACAGAGATTGGTGCAGAATACCTTGATGTCCTCACAATTTCTTGTAGGGTTCCTTCAAGTCTGCTCCTTAGGGGCTAGAATCAGACTAGACATTAATTTATCAGTTGCAAGACAACCATTCCTTTTTCTTTATTATCACTTCAAAAGGGTCCCAAGAGGGAGAAAAGATGAATAGAGGTTCTTGGTGTTCCATCTTTAGCTAGGAGCTATGCTGCTGAATCACAAAAAACCCAAGGGCCAACAGCATCTTCAGACACAGGGCACCTGAGCTCATGATGCTGTGGGAGTGCCTTAGGGACCAGAGGGAGGCTTACAGGAAGGCCAGTGGGTCAGATCTAGGGTTTCATCCCTAATCCAACTAGAGCTTCTCCACAAATACCTGCTTGTTTGCACTGGAAGACTTCACTTGAAGCAGAAGTTCTTGTGCTCTGATCCCTCTTGTCATCCAATCCTATTTGCCTTGTATTATAAAGAAGACAACTTGGTCCAGAAATTTGCCAAAGGTTAGACTGCAGGTAACTGCAGAGCCTGAATACCAGTGTCTGCCTCCCAGGTAAGAGTTTCCACCTACATTACTGCTGATTTCCCCTTTGTGCCCAGGAAGGTTCTGCCATTAGAAGTCACACTTTGCCTTCCAAGGGCTCAGCTCTGATGGGCAAAGTTCAGTGGAGGGTTGATGAAAGGGAAAGGAGTTCACATCATATCACAATTAAGGCCACAACTGCTCTTCCCCATTCTTCTATCAACTGTGGCAAATAGTTCAACCAAAGGAATAAACCCGATAGCAAGTACTCTTCAGGTGAGGGCACTGACAGGTCACATTCAAGGCAGTGACAGAGACATCCCCAACATTTCCATAAAGAAGGATGGCCACGGGCCTGGGGATTTAGCTCAGTGGTTTCGCCACCTGCTGTGCAAGCGCAAGGATCCAAGTTTGATCCCCGGTACCAAAAACAAAAAAACAAAAAAGAAGGATGGCCATATGTCCATAGGCCAAGTCAAGGTAAGGAATAAAGAAGAATGGAAGATCATTCTTGACCCAAACTGCATTTAAACTCTCCTGAAATGTTCTCCAGGAAGCCCTTGAGCATGATTGTAGAACAGACTCTTGATGTGAATGCAGTGAGGATGCACCCGAGAGTCTGAGTTTCCAGACCCTGAGGAGGTCCTAGCCATTTAGGGAGGGAATGTACATCTGGACAGTGTCTATTCATGTATGAGATGCTCAAACACAAATTTCATGTGAAAAACGTTCCAGGTACAAAAGCCTCAGTCTTATACTCATTCACTTGTAGCACAAGTAAATCCTAGAGTTCCATGTGGCCCAGTCTCATGCTTCCTGGCATCACCTCCCAAACTAATCACTTTGAGAACCACCATCCCAGTAAAAAATAATAGAAGAAACAGGAAAGAGTCCAGCCCCACCAGACCAAGTGTTCTATGATCTTCAATCATTGGTGAGTCATCAATGAAATATTTTTAAAAGAGTAAAATGATTCTACTTAGGAAGAGCCGACATACTGGAAAAACTGGAAACATACTGGAAAAAGGCATTATTGGAGCAGAAATGAAAATTGGAATGAGGAATGATCAGGGCCTGACCTTAGGTACAAACTACAAAGAGAAGAGATGAATTCACAAAGTAAAATAGGCAAAAACTAATCAACAAAACTTTAAGATTGGCTAGTTTGGGGGCAGAGATGACCCAAAGGAGGAATTTAGGTTTCTAGCTGTAAGCAGCTGCCTGGAGGGTGGTTTCATTTTCATAAGGTAATAGAACAAGTTAAGGCTTTGGCTGTCCAAATGGTGAGTTTAATTTAGATCATATTTAATTTCAGGTACCCATGAGGCATCCCATGAAGCAAATACATGGATGTGGATGGTGTACTTGGAGAAGCATTGGGCTTTATTCTAGCCCCTCCAGTGCTGAGACCTCCCTTCAGAGATCAGCTCCTCCACTCTCTGCTCCTAGCACCATATGTGCCTCTAATTTCCTTCTGGATTTGAGCTGGTACACGAAACTGACAAATGATTTCACAGCTCCTGCTCTCCATGTTCCTTCCACAAGAACTTCTGGAATTCTCTTGAAGACTTTGTGAGAACTACAGACACCTGAATTGGGGTAACACTGCCCCATCTCCTTTTAGGAGCCCTGTCCCACCTTCACCTCACCCTGCTGATAGAGATACCTCCAGCTAGCCTTCTCCCTCTCTAGACAAAAAGCAGTCACTGACCTTTATGTGACACCAGCCAAGTGGTTCCCTAGCACCCCAGCTCCAGACTTTGGGCTATGCTTCCTATTCTCAGTCTTCTTTGAAAACTGAGCAAGCCCAAAACCCAGGTGGACTCCATCACTCTATAAGAGGGCAGCCAGGCATGGACACTGGGCCTATCATCCAACACTCCCCAGTGAGGAGCCTCTGGCCTCCCCTTTCAGTACTCTCTGCCCATCTCCTTCAGAGAGGAAGCTCAAACCCAGAGTTACGCTGTAGGTCAACTGCCAGTTAATCCTTATAAGTCATATTGCTCTCATTTCAACTGGCTATGGGAAGACTTAACAGGTCCCTGAGGACCTTGGAAGAGCTGTGTCTAAGCTGTGAATACAACGGCTTTGGCCTTCTGGGCTAGTGGATGAGGAGAGAAGATTACCCATCTTTCAACATGTATCCCATTTTCGGCTTTCTCAAAGCCACTTCTGTCATCCAGGACACTCAGATATCCTGCCCCTGTGCCATCCACAGCCAGGGAACACTGAGGTCATGGCTTCGCCTCTCCCAGACAGCTCTCCAAACGGACCCTCGTTTGCCTGTATGACTCATTCTGCACCTACTGGGTGACACTGTCCTCCCTGCAGTCCCTCCTTCCTCTGTCACCAGTGTCCAGAATGGTGCTGTCACCTGACAGCAGCCTGATAAGGATTTTTGTGTTGGCTCAGTGAATTATCTCCACGTGTCTCTTCTTGCCAGTTCCGCTGGTCAGTGAGAGGCCTTCCTCCCCTTTCCTCTACCTGTGTGCCTGCTTCATACCGGTGTGACATCCCCTCTCCCCCCTATCCTCCCTGTGCAGATCCTGTCTGCCAAGCCTCCCTCAGCTGACACACCCAAGCACTGCCTAACACAGGTTAATCCATGTAACTGTCCCTCCGTTAGGTCGACACGACTTCTCATCTCACAGATGAGGAACTGAGGCACAAACACAGCTACTAAGGATGCAGCCTGGATATTTGGAGCCAGACATCTCTCCTCCCTCCCCAGTTAACCATTCTGCCAAGTGACCTTTCCCACCCTCCAGCACTTCAGCCCTCCCTCCCCAGAAGGAGGCTGCATTTTTGGAGAAGCAGTAAGAAGATTTATTCTGACATCTGATAGGGAGTAAAGTAACAGAGCAAAAGTTGGTATTATGTCGATCACTGTGTGGTGGGTAGAATCCGAGGGCTGCACTCACATGGTCTCTGGCCGCTTCCGGGGCTCTCTCCTCGCCACCGCGCTGGGCAGTGGTGCCTGAGACCGTGCCTCGATCAATGGACTAGGAGAAGGAAGGAGGTACATAGTTCATCCAGGTACTCTCAGGAGGCAACCCGCCGCGGCACTGCGCGGTCCAGCGCGCGGTCCAGCCCGCAGTCCGCAGAACCCGGACGCTTGCTGCTCTCTGGCGGCCGGAACCGGGAGACCTGGGAATCGCGCCTTCTGAGCTCCGCGCGCCCAAGGGCAACCGGCGAGTGACCCGGAGGCTGGAGAGGGCGGGCGGAAGAGGGACGCAGCTGAGGGCAAAGGAGGTGAGGGCCCAGGAGAGGAGCGGGTGGGGGCGCGAAAGGCACCGCGAGGGCAGAGGGCGGTCTGAGGCGCCCGCAGCGAGGCGTAAGTGGCCTCCGCTGGGCCGAGCGCGCACCAGCCCCGCAGCCCCTCCAGACCCCGGCACCCCGCTGGCCCACGCAGTCCCTTCTCCCGCGGAGCACGGCCCCATTCCTGGGCGCTGGCCGCCCCCTCCTCCCTCCCTGCGCCGCCCCTCCTCCGTCCCGCCCCCCGCGCGGAGTTAGGAGCGCCGCCGCAGTGGCCGCACCCGGCACCGCCGGGTCCCGGAGCCACCGCTCTGCCCACTCGCCCGGGAACTCTCAGAGCGGCGCGCGGCCCGGGGCCCCGCTCTTCCGTTCAGCGCTCAGCCGGCTCCAGGGTCCCCGGCCGCCCGGCCTGGCAGCTCCGTGCTCGGGCAGCCGGCTCCGCGTCCCAAGAACTTGGAAAAGACCCCGACGGATTGGCGCGCGGGGCTGGACCCAGAGCCCTGCAGCAATGCCCACTGTCCCCCTCCCTGCCCGCCGCTCGTCCTGCGCCCCGGCCCGGCCCCCGACGGCTGCGCGTTGAGATGACTTTCCGCGACCTCCTCAGCGTCACTTTCGAGGGACCCCGCCCGGACGGCAGCGCCGGGGGCTCCGGGGCTGGCGGCGGCGGGAGCGGCGCGGGCGGCACGGCGGCCTCGGAGGGCCCAGCGGTGGGCGGTGTGCCAGGGGCCGCAGGCGGCGGCGGTGGCGGCGTGGTGGGCGCGGGCGGCAGTGAGGACAACCGGAGCTCGGCCGGGGAACCCGGGGCCGCGGGCGCGGGAGGCGAGGTGAACGGCACGGCGGCCGTCGGGGGGCTGGTGGTGAGCGCGCAGGGCGTGGGCGTGGGCGTGTTTCTGGCAGCCTTCATCCTCACTGCCGTGGCGGGCAATCTGCTTGTCATCCTCTCGGTGGCCTGCAACCGCCACCTGCAGACGGTCACCAACTATTTCATTGTGAACCTGGCCGTGGCCGACCTGCTGTTGAGCACCACCGTGCTGCCGTTCTCTGCCACCATGGAGGTCCTGGGCTTCTGGGCCTTCGGTCGGGCCTTCTGCGACGTGTGGGCAGCCGTGGACGTGCTGTGCTGCACCGCCTCCATCCTCAGCCTGTGCACCATCTCCGTGGACCGGTACGTGGGCGTTCGCCACTCGCTCAAGTACCCGGCCATCATGACTGAGCGCAAGGCGGCCGCCATCCTGGCGCTGCTCTGGGCCGTGGCCCTCGTGGTGTCGGTGGGGCCGCTGCTGGGCTGGAAGGAGCCCGTGCCCCTGGATGAGCGTTTCTGTGGCATCACGGAGGAGGCCGGCTACGCTGTCTTCTCTTCGCTGTGCTCCTTCTACCTTCCCATGGCGGTCATCGTGGTCATGTACTGCCGCGTGTACATAGTAGCGCGCAGCACCACGCGCAGCCTGGAGGCCGGCATCAAACGCGAGCGGGGCAAGGCCTCGGAGGTGGTGCTGCGCATCCACTGTCGCGGGGCAGCCACCGGTGCCGACGGGGCGCACAGCGGAACTCGGAGCACCAAGGGCCACACCTTCCGCAGCTCGCTCTCAGTGCGCCTCCTCAAGTTCTCCCGCGAGAAGAAGGCTGCCAAGACGCTGGCCATCGTCGTGGGCGTCTTCGTGCTCTGCTGGTTCCCCTTCTTCTTCGTCCTGCCGCTTGGTGAGTGATCCCTCCCGCGAGGCCCTGCCCTTCCTCCCCAGCCTGTGGTTGTGCCATCCTGGCAGAGAAGGGGGACCCCTCACCTGACCTGGGAAGTTGATGTAGCAACTTGCCTGGTCTCTTACTTTGTAGAAGGAGAAGAGAGGCTCTTCGAACTTGGAAGTTTCGTTTTACAGCATACTTCGCTGTCTCTCCCTCTTTGTTGCCATTTACAAACCCTGGCCTTGTTTCACATTCCCAACTCTGACTAAAAATTCCGTGGAAATCTGTACAGACATCTGCCCCTAGTATGTGGGCATCAGTGTCTGTGACCCTCTATGTATTCCCCTTGCCAGAATAGATACAAGGAGTAGGTTGGCCAGTGTGTGTTCATTCGTGGGCAGCAAGCCCTGACCAGTCACCACGCACATCAGCAGACACCAGGTGCTGCCTGCTGTCCCCAACATGTATCTGCTTGGAAATTAGTCCGGGTTGGTGTCTGTAAGAGGGCTTGGGGCCCTTGCTTCTGAATCTCCTCCTGGAGTGGCTGGAGGAGGGGTCTGTGAGTGTGCGAAGGAAAGGGAGGGACAGATTCTCAAATGAACAGTTAATTTAGTTAATCATGACTTCTTACATTTACTGAGCCCATTTGCATTCTGGGGACCTTTCCTGGTTCCTTAACAAGTTGCCCTGCGGTTCCAGGAGGTGGACAGCTGTTCTCAGGGGCTTCTTCTCACCCCTCGAGGCCTCTCCTGGAAGCCCTAGAGCAAGACCTGGGGGCTGGGCCAGTGTAGAGAGAAGGGTACTGCTCTCTGGGGACATTTGCTCTGTGTCACTTTGTCCACGGTCCCTGCCACCTTGTGAAGCTGAGTCAGGGAAGAGACAATAGCCTCCCTCCTGCTGTCTGCAGGCCCTCTCCACACAACAGCCACGGTGACCTTTATGCATCATAAATTGGACGTGCCACTCTCCTCACAGGTCCCTCAATGCCTTCCCACCGCCCTGGGAACAAAATCCAAACTCTCTACCAGGGCCCAGCGAAGGTGGCCTTCAAATTTGTTATTGTCTACACCAAAATGGGACCAATGAGTGTTTATGTTACGACCACAGTTACGAACTGGGACCTCTGTCTGTCTTGCCCCCTGGTCACTGGATGTGCCTGTCACCCTGGTTTCTTGCCAAGCCTTTGGCTGTCTCAGGGCCTTTGCTCTTGCTCTTCCCCCGTCTGGACCACCCCATCCCCTCCTGGCTTACTCTCCATTCTTTAGGTCTCTGCTTAAATGTCCCTCCTCTTAGACCATCAGTCTCAAGTTGTGTCCTCCCTATTCTCTCTCTGAGAGCACAAAGTTCTCTTTCTTCACTAGATCATTAGTTATAGTGACATCTATGTGTGTCACTGGGTTTGGTGTTTGACTCCACCACTGGCCCTGACTCTCTGTGAGGGCGAGGCCCTGTTGACTGTGTCATCCCTGAGTCCACTGCCCTGACAAAAGTGCCTGGTGTGTGGGGAGCAATAGAGTGTCACAGTAAGGTCATGGCCTCTAAAGCCAGACAAGCTGGTTCAAATCCCACCTCTCCTCTTACTGTCTGTGTAAGGTCAGGCAAATCCCTTCACTTCTCTGTGCCACTATTTCATCATCTCAGAGTGGCGATGAGAAGAATGCTGGCCTGGAGGGCTGTTCTGAGATCCAGAGAGTTGCATATGTGAATGTGATTGTGGCATATAGTGAGTGTCGGGTACACTGGCACCCAGCTCAGGGTAAGGAATGAGTGAGTCCCCCACTTGGAAATCACCCGGCAAAGGCTGCTGTGGGGATAGAGTGAGGAACGTTCTGAAAGCAACGCACTTGGAGGAGGGAACAATTAAGCACTTAGCGTCCCCCTAACACCTGCCTCTCCCAGCCAGGATTTACAGCTCCCTGTGCTCCATCCCCATGCCCCATCCCTACACCCCTGCTCTGGCCTTCGCCAGCTGTGCCCCAGTCTTCCTCCCCTGCACCTGGTTCACACAGCCTCAGTAGGGGATGCTTGGCCTGTGTGTATGGAGAGCTGCCTCCCTTTCTGTTTTTTAGTTTAACTTCCTTTAAAATTTTAGTTACAAAATAATCCACAACTGAGAAGGAAATAATCTAACAAGCCCCATGAACCTGTAATCACCCATCTTGAACAGATGTTAACATTTTGCTATATTTGCCTTAGATCTCTTCCCCTTGCTCCTTTCAGGGGAACAGAACCTAGCTGCAACTCCCTGCCCTCCTCCCTTTCCCCTCTCTGCCTGTCTCTCAAGGGTGAATCTGACATTCATCATTCCCATATATCTGTTTCTACTCTTACCACAAATATCTGTATCCATAACAAAGTATAGCATTGCTTTACATGTCCTTAGAATTTATATCAATGGTACTTGCTGTGCATATCATCCTTCAGTTTGCGTTTTTCACCCAACATTACATTCTTGAGATTTATGCAGTTGCTGGGCCATTTTAACAGCAGTTCCTCTGAGAGCATTCTATGGTGCGTTGATCCACTCTCCCAATGAAAGTTAGGTTTTTCTCATTTTTCACAGTTATTGTCAGTACTGCAAAGGGCTACTTCTGTTTTATAAGGTCCAGATCACATGACCTTTTTTCCAGGAAATTATCCCTAAATTTCCATGACCTTGCTCCTTTCTGGCACTCACAGCTCTTTTTCAATCCCTACACTTCTGGCTCCCTTATACATGGCGAGGGGCCTTTGCCCAGGCAGACATGGCGTGGGTATATGTGTATGCAGAGTTAAGCTGTACACTTAGGACATATGCCCCAGAGCTCAGGGATGCTGGGAGCAGAATTGAGTGGAGTTGGCATTAATAAGCAAACGGGACAGAGGCCAAGCCATATTCCAGTCTGCCCCACGTGACGTGAAGGGCAAGTGGGAGGGTGGAGACTGCTGTAGGATCAGGAGAGGCTGTGTGGAAGGGAAATAGACAGGAGGTCCTGACACCAAGCCTGGGAGGGTTCTGCCTTTGAAAAACTAGGAATGTTCTGAGCAGCAGCCCTTTTGGGGAGATCGTGTCCTCCAAGAGGATGGCTTTTTTTTTTTTTTTTTTTTTTGTACCAGGGAACGAACTCAGGTCCTTGTGCTTGCATAGCAGGCGGCGAAACCACTGAGCTAAATCCCTGGCCCAAGGAAGGCATATTTTGATATGAAGGTGCTCATACGTGGTGGTAGGAAGGATATGGGGAACTTGGACAGAAGGGACAAAGATGGGATCCTTTCAGGAGCATGGAGTTTAATCTCCCAGAAAGAAGATGGAGGGAGAAGAGAAGAGAGGGACTAGGGACAGAGCCTCAGGAGCACCTGCTTTGAAGGAACCAAAGGAGGTAGAGAAAGAGGCAATCAGGAGGGGCAGGATGGCTGCACAGGTGGCCTCTCCCTCCTCAAAGGTCCTGGTGGCCACACCCGATATGATGACGGTCAGAGATGGAGGGATTGGGAAAGAGCAGTATGTGTCTGCAAGGGCCACAGCAGGAGGGCCACCGCCCTCACACCTCCCCACACAAAGCCCAGTAGAAGCACCCGCCCAGCCAGAGCAGAGACAGCAGCTGGCAAGCAGCACCAACAGCCCAGGGGTACAAGCGCCTTAGGAGCTGGGTGTGGTGGCGCAGGCCTGTAATTCCAACACTCAGGAGGCTGAGACAGGAGGATTGCCTCAAGTTCAGGGCCCACCTGGGCCACATAGTGAGTTCAAGGCCAGCCTGAACTGCATAGTGAGGCCCTGTCTCCAAAAAAAAAAAAAGCCTTAGGAAAAGGCCTTGAGTCCCAGACGGGCATTGGCCCAGGGGACCATGGACTGCCTGCCATCTATAAACCAAAATACTGTAGCTCAAACCAGATAGTTGTCCTGAGTTGCAGTGGCCCCTGGGGACACAGGCACCAGATACCCAAAATCCTGAAGGGCCCAGAGTTGCTGGGGATCAACCTCCACATTTCTGGCTGCCCCTCTTTCCCTGTGAGGAGGGACTTCAGAGCGTAGGTTCCCCTGAGACTGATAGAGGGTCACAGAACAGGAGCCTTCTGTCATGTGTCTGACGCTGCAACTCCAGGCAACAAGGGGAGCTGCTGGTGCCAGAGCTGAGAGTGGACATATGAAGTGCCCCTTGCCTGATAAGGAGGCACACCTTGCTCAGCCTTCCACGCTGATACACAGCTGAGCCATCTGCTCTGTGCATAGTGACTGCCTGTCCCCATCTGCCCGGAACAGTCCTACTTTGTGCCTGTTGACTTGCATGATTACAAGTAGTGCTTCCCTTTCAGGCTCAAAGGTGTTCCAGGATGGACAAAAGACAATACAGACACCAGTCCTGGCAGCCCTGCCCTCGACAGGCACATATCCCCACCTCAGCAAGCTGGCACAGGGCTGGGTGCCATGGAAAATCACAAGAAATGGTGCAAATGGTCCCTTCCCCCTAGCCAGCCTGTGACCTGATATCTAGAGCACCCCAAGCCAGCAGTGTGTGTATGTGAGGGCAGTAGTCAGAGATGCAGCCTGAGACTTCCCTGGAGGACCCCAGACAGGGGGTGGCCAGCACTGCTGCCATGCTATCAGGGTAGGCTGGCTGGAAGTGGGCCTGATTAAACTTCTGCGCCTGGGACCCTAGATCCATAAGTACCCCTTCCCAGTGGTGTAGGCCTGTCATTTGGTGTGGACATGCAGGTCACCTTCCCTGCAAGTGAGAGAGGGACAGGTGGCACCAGGAAACTTGGTCCCTGGCAAGCACTCATCTGTAGAAGAGCTTCCTGCTCTTCCAGAAGCCACCTGGGGCCACATCTCTCCTTGGAGTCTTCTTGGCGGCAGCATTTTCTGTTTGGCTTTGGCCTGCCTGGCCAGTGTCCTTAACCAAGCCCAGAGACTATCCCCTGAGACCTAAACACACACATGCATGCCAGCTTCACTTCCTGTCATTCCTGATGACCACTAGCTGGTCCCCCAGGCTTGCATTTATAGCTCCTTTTGAGGGCCAGGTCACTGGCTCCTGAATACCATCACCTAGGACAGCCGCAAAGGCTCAGAGCGCAGGGCCCCTCCCAAATGCACTGCCAGGTATACAAGCTATGCAGAGACTATGGTATCAGAGGTCCCTATACAGTCCAGCTGGTGTCCCAGGACCCCACTCCATCCATCTGCAGGCCACATGTGGACCTCTCTCCTGTATTTCTAGTTCATCTCTGTGCTGTCTCCCTGACCACAAAGACTGTTACCCACGTGCTTCTCAAACAGTCCATAGACTTTTCCACAGTTCACTCCCCTTTATCCATGTTCAGTACCTATCACAACCATGAGGGCCAAGGGAACTTACTGTGTAGGCATAGAAGAGTAGCCATATGGCTAGGGTGCCCCTGGCTTGGGAGACCTGAATGTATTAGTCTATAAGAAGAGGGATCAAGAGATGAGGTGAAGACCAACAAGAGGAGAAGAAAGAAATAAACTGTGTATCATAGACGGGACTACTGTACAACAAGGAAAAATAACAAAAACATGGGTGGGTGAATCTCATGGCCATTATACTGGGCAGAATAAGCCAGATTGGAAATTTAAAGCATATGTACCATATGTATAAGAAATTCAAAAATAGGTAAAACTAATCAGTGACAATAAATATCAGGGTAGTAGTTGCCTGTGTGGTGTGTGATTATGTGTGTGTGTGTGTGATTGTATATGTGTGTGTGTGTGTGTGTGTGTGGTAAGTGGTGGGTGTTACCAACTGGAAGCAAGTACTAGGTCCTTCTGTGGGGCTGGGAATGTTCTGTATCTTGCTCTGGGCAGTGACTACATTGGTACATAGATATGTAAAGTTACCAAGCTTTATGTTTAAATGTATGCATTTACAAATTTGACCGTCAACCCAACTGCCTTAATTAGAGCAAATGAAGGTAGGAGAGAGGCTGAGTCATGCTGTGGGACTGGTATCCAGTGTGGCAGGCACACTGTGGCGGTCAGGAGCAGAGAGTGGCTTAAACGGGTGTGTCTGATTGTTGGCTAGGTGCTGAAGGACCCATCTCCACAACTTCCTGGACCCTCGTAGGCATTTGCAGATGCAGGGAAAGAGGAGGAGGTGTTTTTTGTGGCAGGCCCTCTGTAATGATATCACTGTGCCCTGGCCCAAAGTCCTGAAAGAGAGGCTGATGTTAAGTCTCCTATCTGTGCTTTTATGCCACATAGCACATACTAGGTGCTCAGTAAATGTGTACAGAGGAAGAAAGTGGTGAAACTCAGGACCTCTTCACATCCTGTCATGCCAAGAGTCTGGGTGGCAAAACACAGCCTTCTATTTATTTACATTATGGTGGTATTATGGTACTTTATTTTTGTCTGCTTAATGTGAGATCTGTTCTCTTAATAAAATTTTAAGTGTGCATACAGCATTGACTGTAGAAACAGTGTTGTACAGCAGATCTCTAGAACTTTAGTCATCTTACTGAACTGAAACTTTATGCCTATTATAGCAATTCCTCTAAAGAATTGCAGGACCACCACTCTACTGTATGATTCTGTGAATTTGACTGTGCTAAGTACTTGATCTAAGTGAAGTCATGGGGTACTGTATTTGTCCTGTGATTAGCTTATTCACTTAGTGTAAATTCTCTCTATTAAAAGTCTACCATCCTGGGCCAGGGATTTAGCTCAGTGGTTTTGCCGCCTGCTGTGCAAGCACAAGGACCCGAGTTCAATCCCCGGTACCAAAAAAAAAAGTCTACCATCCTTAATAGTGATGGGTTGGGGGTTTGATCCTCCTTTACATAGCCTAAAAAAATTTAAGTAGTTTCCAGCATCTGTCAAGTAATTATTATGACTAAGCAATGGGCAAGGGTTCTTTGTGGAGTTTCTTTAATCATGGAAAGTTGCAAACGGATACATAATAGAGGAACAAGCATACTGAATCCCCGTGTACCTGTGATCTAGCTTCTACCCAAGGCTCATCTTGATTCATCCCAGCCCTCACCCACTTTCCCACCACTGAAGTTTATTTTTAATAAAATCCCAGATACCATATCATTTCATCTGCACGTTTTTCATTATGTATTTCTAGAAGATAAGAACTTTTTTAAAGGAATCACAATCCATTATAATACAGTAAAATAATTGTTTAATATCAGACATCTACTTAGTGTTCAAAGATGGCTGATCACTTTATAAATGTTTAGTTTGGATCAGAACTCAAAAACAGGCACACACATTGCATGTGGTCCATGCCTCATTAATTGTTAACTCCCCCCACCCCAACCTTTTTATTCCTTTAAATTTGTTCAGTGAAGAAACTAGATTGCTCATCCCCAAATGCATCCTACAGTCTAGAGTTTCCGTCCTCATAGTGCCATTTACCATGTCTCTCTGTTCCCTGTGCTTTCTGTGAGCTGATTTGATGAGATTCAGGTTTGGTGTTCTAGACAAAAATTCTCTTCGGTGATGTCAAGATTGATCTGGGTTGAGGTGCTGTCAGCCCAATCCATCCTTTGTAAACTGACCCATCAGCCTTTCACCTGCTGGCTTTAGAAGCCATTGTCCATAGCCTGGACTTTATCGCTTAAAGGGGTGATATTCTAATTCTATTATTTCTTCTACATTTATTCACTGGAATTTTACAAATAATTCACCATTAACTGTTTGGTTGAAATAGTGTCTGGAGAGGAGGAGAATCATGGATGTGTGTGCTCCTCATTATCTATAAGAAGAGGAATCAGTTCTCCGGCATTCTTTCAAAGGTGACCGATGAGGCTTTTTTAGTGCCACAGTAATGTCATAATTTTAATGCATCCATGCTGTTCTGACACCTTACAGACATTGCTGCTTTTGGTCTCGCCAGAGGACACTCATTCAATTTGGCTCCTGTGACCCTTGGCACAATGTGGAGAATCTTGAGCACCTCCTTGCTTCCTGGTCTGATGATACATTTCCAGCTCAGCTTCTACTTTTTTCTGCCCTGGAGCTAGAATTAGCCATCTCTCTAATGAGCCCTGGTCTCTTTTAGTGGAAAATAACAATTTGGAGACCACAATCTGAGCTCTAAGCTGCTTGTTGATTCTGAGTTGGTCACTGATCCAGTGGACAGAGGTAGAAAAATATGTTTTATTTTTTGTAGAAAAGAAAAATACACTGGTCCTGAGGGTGGGCTTTTGTTCTTGGGCACAGGTCCCACCTTCCCTGAGGATCTTGTCCTCTGCCCAACTCCTGCTATGTGTTTGTCCCAAGCATTCAGTGAACTGTTGATCACCCTGCCTCATTCATTAAAGATGAGAGTATTGGGGGTCACAAGATTTCTTCCCCAAGTTCATTTCTGCCCTGGTCGTCAGTATGATATCACTATACTGAGGCTCACCTATCCTGACTCCTTGACCTCCAGATTATAGTCACCTTGCCCTTCCTCCCTCCTCCTAGGCCATGCCTGAGTGCACATGCCCACCTTCATCTTCCTCCCCCTAAATCCTCAGTGAATCTCTGCCATCCAAGTCCATCTGCTTTTGTCCTCCTTCCTTGACTCTCATTGACACCTGCTTATTGACCCCAGCCTCAACAAAGCCCTTACTTTCCTGTCCCTCAGGTCATCTTTGCCTCCCTTCCTTGACCAGGTAGTCCATGATCCATCATTTCATCCTCTCTGACCACCTCTCACTCCTCCCCTCCACCTGCTCCCACTGGCCCCACGTCCTGAATCCAGTGTTCCTCCTCATGATACACAGTGGTTGCTGGCAAAGTTCCAGCAAGCATCTCTGGGATGGGGCTGAGTTGTAGTATCTTCCCATTTCCATGCTGTAGATATTCCCACTATGGTCAAATTCGAGGTACCAAAACATCTGTCAGCATGTGTGATTCCTGAAAATTGAACAACCAGCTGTCCTGAGCCAATGAAAACCAAGGTCTAGCCGAGTACTCACTGAAGAAAAACCACCCTTTCCACAGCCAGGGGTCTGCCTGGGGCACCAGGCATCCTTGGGGTCTCCCCAGAAGTCCTGCAGGTTCCCTGTCAGGTCTGACTCCCCTTCAAAGCTTTCCTTGCTAAGGGACCTTCCTCTAGCAGTTATTGCTCAGTCCTCTTCATCTCCCACCTCCTACACACACACACACACACACACAGCAAACAGACATGTCTAGCACTTCTTTAAAGATGATTCACCCTCCATCCAATGCCCCCCTTGGCCCTCACCTTCTCACTGGGCTCTTTTTGCCCTTTCACCTACTTGCAAGAGTACCCCTTGCTACTTACAACCTCAAGGATCATTCTGATCTTGATCTTTCACCTGCCAGCACATCCACACTGCTCATCCTGCCATTGTCACCCCTCTGCCCTGCGCTGTCACCAGTCGCTACAAGATCCTCACACTGAGGGGCTCTTTCAAGCAAGCCCTTTCCTTCACTCACGTATGTCAGCTTGCCCTCTCTCTTCTGGCCTCTTGTCATTCCTTCTACCTCTCTTTTCCCTCCTTGCTCTTCAAGCTATGCCTTTTCAGCCTTCCTAAGATGCTCCTCTCCCCTCGGATTCATGTTTAACTTCCAGGCCACATTCAGCCCCTGAGGTCACAGCAACACCTCAGCCTCTCTGTGTAAGTTTCCTGTTACTGCTGTAACAAATTAGCATAAGGCTAGTAATTTAAAACTTATCTCCCACTTCTGAAGGTCCCAAGTCCTAAAATCAAACTCGCAGCAGAACCATGTTCCTGCTAGAGGCTCTAGGACAGAATCCACCTCCTCACCTCTCCAGCCTCCAAAGGCAGCTGCGTTCTGTGGCTTTCGGCCCCTTCACCTGGAAGTCAAGGGTTCTGGCCTCTGCTTCCATTCTCTCTTCTCCTTTTCTGACTCTGACCTCATGACCTCTTTCCCTCCTGACCCTTGTGATTGCTTTGTGCCCACCTGCATAATCTAGGTTCACCTCTCCACCTCAAGATCCTTAACCACATCACATCTACAAAGTCCTTTCATCCATGGAGGGTGACATTCACAGGTCCGGACATCTTAGGGGCCATTATTCCATCTGCCACTCTCCCACACTCTGACCACACTGTCTTCTTTTCTTGGCTCGCCTTTCTGCTCCTTGCCACTGCCCCCATCTTCTACATATTGGTAAATGGCATCTGTGTGCTTCCTCTGGAGCCCAGATGAGGACAGTGGACCTCACTTCCTCCCTTCCTCGCCCCTGGTCAGTGGCTCCAACCTAAACATCTTATTTTTCCATCTCCATTGTCCCACCTTTATTAATTAATCAGTGAACACATGAACCCTATGTGCCAGGCACTTGGTCCTCCTCACAGTCCTGTGAGGTACATGCTCTCAGCAGATCCATTTTACAGCTGAGAAAACTGAGGCACAAGGACATTAAGTGGCATGACCAGAGTCCTCCAAGTCATAAGTGCCAGAATGCAAACCAGAACTCAAGCTCGTTGGCTCCTCAGTCTGTGTTGCTTCTTGCCTGGATCAGAGGTTGGGCTGGGGTCAGAGTTAAGGGTCAGGCAGCAGCCATATTTTCAGCTTAAACCTTGCCCAACCCCTGGACACATCCCACATGATCCCTTCTGCCCATGAGGAGGTCCCAGCCACTGCCACTGAATGTGACTACTTCCTGTGCAGCCTGATCCACTTGGACTCCAAACCCAAAAAGACTCTGAGTCTACCCCTCAGGATTCCTGTCTCCCGCCCCCATGAGGCTGCTCCTCTGCACCCTGGGGTGATGGAGGGCTTGCCTTTCCTCAATTTGGGTGGAGACCCAGGAAAACAGGATGCTGAGTGCTGAGAGCCAGCATGGAGCCCAGCAGACACTGCCCCAGCAGCTCACTGCCAAGACTCCCAGACTGTGGACCCTGCCTGGGAACCTTCTGTTCTGCTCAGATCATGACCCATTTGTCAGTGTGGCCCTAGAGCTAAGAAGCTCTGGCGTTGATCAGGGTCCAGTTTGGCTAAGCATGAAGGCCGTTTGGCAGAACTGTGGTCTTGGTCACTCAGAGCTTGGGTAAGATTAAATCGAGAAAGATCAGCAAAGAAATGACAACAAAGAAAAAAAGAGAAAAATGAGAAAGAGGAGGAAGTAGAGAAGAGAAAGGAGGGGAGAAGAATAGAAAGGAAATGGACAGGACCCATTGTAGGCCTTGGGGAGGCAAGGAGACACTTGAGCCCCACAGGCAGCCTCTGTGACCAGGACAGTAATTCTCTGCCAGCCCCAGGGGGCCCAAGAATCCTGAGGCAATCATGAGGCCCAGAAGGACTTCTGCCCTCTTCAGTCCATCTTGAGCAAGAGGAGCCTGCCAGTAACCCCTCACCATGGAAAATTGGCAATGCAAGGAATCCAAGAGCTTTGGCTTAGCACAGCTGGCCCCACAGTGCCCTCGGCCACACTTCTGTGTCCTCACACCCTCACAACCCATATAAGATCTGGATCCTGCCCAGGTCTCCTCTTCCTCATAGCCTTCCATGATAGCTTTCACTTCAAGGTAGCCTTATCCCTTGCCATCTCTTCCTCCCTGCCTCTGATCCAGCCATCCTAACTTCCTGGCTGTCCCTCCAACTTGACAGGTACCCTGATGCCTCAGGATCTGTGCTCATGCCCTTGCCAGTGCCTGGATTCTCTTTCTCAGATGGATACATGGCTCAGTCTCTATAGGGTCCTAGGTGTCAGCTCAATGCGCTTTATTAGAAGTCTCTCCGACCCTTTCTAACAAAGCCAAGAGGCCAGATGAGCAGCTAGAGAAGTGGGAGATAGGAAGGGAGTCTGGGGCTGGATTCCTACTCTTGTAGCCTTGGTGGGAGGAGACCTAAGAATCTAGGGTGAGGTGTTAACTCTTCATCTTTCAGCCAAGGGGTGGTGTGCTGTGGGTAGAAAAGGCACTAGTGGAGGAAGAATGTGGGGGGGGGCCTGGATGCAGCCTGAGAGTTCATGGGCGGGTACACATTATAAGGGAGGCTGGCTGTGAATTCTGACCGTCTGCCAAGACCAAGTTCCCTGGTGGTGGTGCCAAGAGAGTGCTGTCAATCACAGCCCACCCTTTGGCTACAGAGCTGTCTGTCCTCACAGAGGCGTGGCCAGTTTGCTCAGCTCCAGACAGGTCCCTCCCTGCCTCACCCTCCTCAGCAGCTCCTCCTGGACCTAACCATTCCTGTTCCTTAGGAGAGAGAACTGGCTTGTAACAATCCAGGCTGTAAGGAACCCCTGCCTCAGTTTCCCCAGTGATATGTGGCAGGCAGGCCCAGCCAGCATGCTACCTTGCTGACACAGGAGAGACCTGGCCACCAGGTGCCTGGTACCCTGGACACTAATTAGACTTTGACAGGCACCCCATGTTAGTCACCTTTATATATCCATGTGAATACCTGAGATGACTAACTTATAAAAAGGAAGGATGTATCCAGCTCACAGATTGGGAGGTTCCAGACCATGATGGGTTGGCTCATTGCTTTGGTCCACATCGAGGCAGCTCATCATGGCGGCCATGCTTGGTAGAGCAAAACCACTCACCTCAAGACTGAGAAGTAAAAGAAGAGGAAGAGGACAAGGCCAGATCCCATTATCCCTTTTGGGGACACTCCTCCAATGCCCAAAGGCCTCCACTAGGCCCCACCTCTTCAAGGTTCCAACACCTGGAAATAGCTCCATGGGCCAGGGCCAAGCATTTAACACACAGGTCTCTGGGGGCCACCTATCCCAATCATAACCACCTCAATTCAGGGAACAGAAGAAGGCAGGCAGGAGCAGCCAGGCCAGCTGACAGAGACTCAGTCCTTGAGAAAACAAGGACAAGGATAAGGAGCAGAGAGAAGCAGCAGGAGATGGGTGAGTGGTAATTTTCTGCCTGCGACCTTACCAACTGCCCTCATAAGTGGAAAAGGCAGCCATCCTATCCTACCTCTTGAATGGGGAGAAATGGACACAAACGGGGACATTCCTGTCCCATCTTTCCCATTAGGAGGCAGAAGAGTTCAGGTAGTGACCAAGAAATAATTCTTGGATCAAAGGTAGGGTCCAAGCAAAAGAGCTCAAAGTCACATCCACACACTTGACAAGTGCCTTGGATCGGGTTCCTTAGAACCAGAGTTTGAGATGGGGGTTCTTTTTACAAAGGAGTAATTGAGGGTTCTCAGGAGACTCCTGGGAGGAAGGCAGAAGCGGGGTGGGGTGGGGGGCGCTAAACCCAAAGGCCAGCTGGACTCCCATCACCTTACCCAGGACCTCTGGAGCAAAAAGAGAGCAGCACAGAATTGTGTCACTGGGGCACAAGGGGCCTGGCCTTCCTATCCCTTCATCAGCCTGCCATTGGCAGGGGCTGCCCCTTGAGGCAGACACCATCTTCACAGCTGTTGGAGGGTTTTGAGCAGACGGTGACATGACCAGATTTTTTTTTCACATCATTCTAGCTGCCAGGTTGGGAGAAGATGGGAGGGAGGGTACAAGTGAGAGAGGCTGTGGTAGTCACCCAGGCAAGGGGAGAGATGATGGGGCCCCATACAGGGCAGGAGGGCACAAGGAGCCAGGTCAAGGTTGAGTTCTAACCTCATCTCCATCCTGTGTGTCCTCATTCACTCTCTTGTAGCCACCTCAGCCTCATCATTGTTCTGCAGACTTACCAGCCCCCTCAGGGCCTTTGAACTTCTTGTTTCCTCTATGTGGAATCCTCTTCCCTCAGACTCTCTTGATTCAGCTCCTTACTCAAATGTCACATTCTCACCAGGTCTTTCCTAGCCACTTTCTTCAAAATTTATACTACCACACCTAGCCACATCACACACACACACACACACACACCTGTCTTCCTTCCTGGCTTTATCTTTTTCCTCTGCAGCATGTTCTTCTCTCTGATATCCTTCCACCTTCCTTGTTGATGCCACGCATTGCCAGTCTTCCCCAGCGAAATGCAAATGTCACACAGGCAGGGAAAGTGTGAAATGCCAGCACACACCCACATGGAGACGTGTGCCAGGCAGCTGGACTGCTAAGTCTGGAATAGGAGAGCAGTCTGAGCTGGGACAGAAATGTGAGCATTGTCACTCTGAAGCCAGTCTTTAAAACCATGAATGTGTATGACATTGCCAGGAGACTGCAGTGAACAGAGAGCACCAGATTAAATGAGGACGGAGCAACAAAGGAACTGACAAGGAGTGGGAAAACTATAGCGGTGGCCCCTAGGAACCACAGGAGAGATGAGTGGAACCTAAAGGAACAGGAGCAAGGTCAGAAGGCTCAGGGATCTGGGAGTGGGGTGTGGGGAAAGCAGTGGTTGACTGGTGATGTGCAGGTGGGGAGGAGGAGCAGCAGTGTGGGCTAAAAAGGGTGGTGAGACAGGATCACAGCCAGAGAGGCAGCAGCTGTGACAGGGTGAATAATAGACAGAGGACCTCCACACAGCGGGGAAGCCAGCCTTGGTGGGAGAGGGAAGAGGGTCTCCTTTCTTATCAAGAAGGAAGTGAGGGCAAAGGCTCAGGCCAGTGGTGGGGGCTAGACAGGAGAGCAGGCTGGCTGCTCTGATGAAGAAGGCGTGGCAGCCAAGCACATAAAGGGGGAAGCTGGGAGAACAGGACAGGGGAGAGAGCTGCCAGGAGGGAGCCAGGGCACAGCTGAAGTAGGACTTAATGTGCTCAAGGAGTGGCTCACTTGCTCCCTGATTGAGATCTGGCTGGATGAGTCCAACCTAAATTAAGAAGAATGTGGGTGTGGCAAAGTGGAGAAGGGAAGGAGTATTGGCTAAACTGAGGAGGAAAGAGGGGATAGGAGAAATCCAGGGAGCTGGCAGAAGGTCAGAGTGTGGATGACCAAGGGAGAGGACAGGAAGTTGTAGCCGGCTGTGGAAAATGGGTTTTAAGGGAAGAAATGAAATGCTCAGGCTTCTATCTTCAAGGGACCCTCACACCACCGCCAAGCTGCTGTGTGGAGAATGTGCTGTGGGGGCACAAGAGCAGGAGGGCTTGGGGGACAGATGGGCCCTCCAGGTAAACAGGATGGTGGCTTGGGCCAAGGCAGTAACAAGAAGATGGAGCAAAGTTGGGGGGGACTCAGGGGCTGTCAGGAATTCAGGTGCATGAAAGCCAGGGCGTGGTAGAAAGAGAAGAGTCCATAAATGTATCAGGCACCCTCTGTGAGCCAAGCATTTAATGACAGGATAAGCAGGAAACCAATCTTTATCTCCAGTGATTCTAGCCCTTAGAAGTAAATGGTGCGGGGGGGGGGGATCTTCTGGGTCAAGAGTGGATGGTACAAGGAAGGCTTCCAGAAGGGGGCCCCTGGACCTGGCAGTACTCAGCATGGAGGAAGGGCATCCAGGAACACTATGTGCAAAAGGCCAAAGGCCAGACTGGGGAGCATGTCATGGCCAGGGACAGCCCAAGATCACTGTAGCCACATGGCTATGGTGCACAAAGACAGACATAAGACTATAGAGAGATGTTGGTGCCACAGAAAAAGGGGTGGTGCCAAGTGCCTGGATGAAGAGGTGAGAGCTGGAGGACAGGCATCCCATGAGGGCCTCCTTTGCAAGGACAGCTGCCAGATGAGTTATCCTTGCTGCAAGAAAAGCTGCAGACAGTGTGGGGAGTGGGTGAGGGAGCACACAGGGGCCAAGAAGGGGGTTGCTCAGGTAGAGAGACAGAGGGGCTTTGGCCCTGAGCCCCGCACATACCCACTGAAACTTTCCTATTGTCTTCATCTAATTTGTGTTGTTATAATAAAATAACTGAAGCCAGGTACTTTATAAAGAAAAGAGGCTTATTTGGCTCATGGTTCTAGCAGCTGGAAAGTCCAAACAGCCTGGCACCAGCATCTGACGAGGGCTGCCTGGCTGTTTCACACATGGAAGAGAAGGAGGAAGGGATTTGGCTGTGTGCCAAGGGGCCAAGTGTGTGTGGTGGCCTTGCTTTAGAACCACCAACTCCCGTGAGAACCAACCCAGGCATGTGAGACCCAACCCACACCCACCAGACAGCATTAACTCATTCATGAGTGTGGAGCCACTGCCTAGCTACCTTTCACTAGACAACCCCCCCCACCCCGCCTGCACCGTCTTAATGTTTGCACCACCTCAACATCCCCACACCAGGGACTAAGCTTCTTTGGGGGGAGAAACTGTATCCAAACCATGGAGTCTGTATAGGAGCAGGCAAAGGTATGTGCCAGCAGCTGGGGAGGGACAGGGAAGCCAGGCAGGAGAGGCAGCTGGGTGACCCAAGGGACTAGAGGAGGCAAAAGATGATAATGGCTGAGGAGGCATTTGTCCACTGATGCCTCACAGCAGGGCGTCATTACTGGGACAGTGCTCATTCTCAGGTTCTTGCAGCAGCTCCCCATTCCCCCCACTCATGGCACACAATGGGGAGGGAAATGCCCCCAACCCTCTGTCCCCCAGATATCCTTACAGGAGGCTGTGGGCACTGCGAGAATGCTAACGGCAGCAGTGGAGGAAGCAAGGCAGGGGTCGGGAGAGGCTGGAGCCCTCTGGGCAGAGGCAGTGGAAGCCTCAGACCTGGAGGAGAAGAGGAAAAGGCTCTTGAGAGCCCAAGGCACAAATGTCTGCATTTCCTAGGCAACACAGCTACACACAGTGGGCAGAGAGCCAATAGACAAGTGCTGTCAGCACCCCCATAGGCCCTAGACCTTAAGTGCACATGGGCCCACTTCTGCCTGAGCACCTGCCTGCTTCACTTTCCCAGGGATTCTGTCCATCTTCATCTACCCACCTAGCAGGCAGTGAGTGGAAAAGAATCAAGACCCAGAGGCAGCTGCGCAAAAACTAATAGGCATGAGTGTGTAAATAAATGCCCCACCTCCCTCTCCCACTGGTGGGGTAGCTCTGGCATTCATGTTCTACATAATCACCCAGAGCGCCCCTAGTGGGATTAAGCCCCAGTTCCTCGCATCAGCAACTAACCCGGTAACACATCTCTTTCCATTTGTCCCTGTGCCTTTTCCCCACTCCAGGTGTTGCATTTGAAACCTTGTCCCAGAGTCTGTTTCTGGGACAGCCCAAAGTAAGACAAAACCTTCAACAGAACACAGTGGAGAAATCTTGGGGCTATAAGGCTACATTTGAAGTCCAGGTCCTTCATATGTAAGTCATTCCCAGTTCATAGCAGGCTTTGCACAGATCAACTGAGCATAAATTAGAATATTAATGTTCACAACAAGATCTAGGCTGTACTATAAAATGTCCTGTTGCCCACCAATCTAAATAAAAATGATGCTGGTACTGGTGCCCTTTGGCCAACTTCAAGCTCGCCACTGGAAAGCATAGTCCACTGATTTGTCATCCTGGGCTAAATATAAAAGAATTGTAGCCTGAGTCACAAAGTTATTTTCAGCGCCCAGTCTGACTTTGCAGCCATTGAGGGATGCTGTTCTTAAGGACCACCTTCCTGGAGGCTGAGGTCCACTCTGGTGGTCCCCACATGTCAGAGACTGGCCTACCCCTTTCCCAGGAAAAGTGGGCTCCTGGACACATCCTGACTGATGCTCCAGCTACCCCAAACCCACCATGTCTCAACTGTTGTTTGTGGCCACTTTTTAGAGGTAGAAACTATATCCTTTCCAAGGACTGTATTTCCCCCTTTCTTTCTTTCTTTCCCCTCCACCATCTGTCCCCAATACAACTTTCTGAGTTTACCCTGCAGGATATTCCCTTGGCATCCTCTTGCCCACCTGTCCCTTCCTCTCTTCCTCTGTCCCTTGCCTCCCACTGACTTCTGCCCATCCTGTGAGATGCCTAGAAGCTGTTGCTGAGCCTGGGCTCCCTCACTTTATGTACCTACTGAGCACGACTATTGGCACCTGTGTTTCAATATCTTGTCCATACTGCTGCCTAAGGATCAAGGGCCATGTGTCAGTATTCTCACATCTAAAGCCCAGCACAGTGCTGGCATTGGGATATGCATTGGTCAACAGTGACATTCGGTGTTCTTATTCCTTCTGTGCTAGGGACCACTTAGGCATCTGGTGAAGCCTGTGGCTTCCTTCTGAGTTATGCTTTCAAAAGCATCAAATACAAAAGATTCCAAGTGAAACTGACTTTGTTGAAAAAGTTGTCAAAATATTTTCACATGCAATTTGTGACTTAGTGAGAAGTGTGCTTTGATGTCAAAGCATTAAACAAGATCTAGTGGTGAGTTCTAATGCCTGTCATTTCCAAATAGTGAAATACATAGAGGATATTTCAAAACATCTGCAACAATTGAATGGGATAGGAAAATATCTGCTGGAGCTGCCAATATTGCCCCAGTTTTGATCTACAAAAACAGCATGGTTTTGCCTAACTCTTCTCTGGTTTGTTGTCTACCCTGGTTCAATTTCAGGGAGAAGGGAGTAGATGTGAAAATGCCTATTTTCCCCGTCCAAGTTCACGGAGCTCCTGAAGAATATGTGGGAGCCCTTAAGGAGGGATCCCTTAAGAGCACCTAGCGGACGCTTTGGCCCTGGCTCGGGGAGGGTAAGATGCTCACCCCTTTGTGCCCAGGGCTCCCCGAGGGAGCAGCTAACCGTCTGGGTCTCTGTTTTCAACAGGCTCTCTGTTCCCGCAGCTGAAGCCGTCCGAAGGTGTGTTCAAGGTTATCTTCTGGCTCGGCTACTTCAACAGCTGCGTGAACCCTCTCATCTACCCTTGCTCCAGCCGCGAGTTCAAACGCGCTTTCCTCCGCCTCCTGCGCTGCCAGTGTCGCCGCCGCCGCCGCCGCCGCCCTCTCTGGCGCGTCTACGGCCACTACTGGCGAGCCTCGACCAGCGGCCCGCATCCCGACTGCGCCCCCAGCCCGGGCGCCGCGCCCCCAGGGGCCCCGCTGGCCCTCATCGCGCCCTCTGCCCCCGGCACGCCAGAGGTCCAGGCTGCGGTCTCCAGCCATCGAAAGCCGCCCAGCACTTTCCGCGAGTGGCGGCTGCTTGGGCCCCTCCGGAGACCCACGACCCAGCTGCGTGCCAAGGTCTCCAGCCTGTCGCACAAGATCCGCTCCGGGGGCGCGCAGCGCCCAGAGGCCCTGCGCACTGAAGTGGAGGCCGTGTCTCTCGGAGTCCCCCAGGATTTGGCAGAGGGCGCCACCTGCCAGGCTTATGAAGAAGCTGACTACACTAACCTCCGGGAGACTGATATTTAAGAACGCCGGAGCTAGGCTGGGGAGTGTGCTGGGGGCGGGGCGGGGGGGGGGCTGGCTTTGTTCACGAGGCCTGTGTGGATCAGGGACTCGAAAACCAATCCTGTGGTGGCTCTGTGGCTTCCCTAAACTACTGGGACTGGACTTTGGGGTTGGAGCCCTTGAAGGCTGGGCAGTCATGGGGCCCCCTGCTGGACACAGGTGCCCAGAACTCTTTTGCTAGGAAGGAAGGGCTGCAGGATCCGTGAAGCCTTTCGGCCCGTTCCCTATTTGAGAAACTGGTCGGCCTGGCCTTGAAGCCTGCCCCTGCCCCTGCCCCTGTCCCTGCCCCTGCCCCTCGGGAGGAAGAACACGGAGGCCTTCTCGCCGCCCCCTGGGAAATGGTCAGTGGGGCCAGGCGGCCTCGGTGGTCACATTTCTCTTTACTGCCGACTGGAGGAACCCAGTGCACCCGTCACCAACCAAGTTTTGATGGCATATTAGATGGCTGTCGTACAAACCTGTTGTATTTACCCTGGGCCCACTGCCCTAACCCACACTCCCATGATCCTCCCTGCACACCTGTCACCTGGTCCTGCCCCTTTCCTTCCCCTTAAGGGGCTTACTGTTTACACTCTGTACATAGCTCATTGTGCCTGTGCCCATCACTTCTTGCTGGGATTCCAAGCTGCCAAATGGGGAGAGCTTTATTTGTCATTTTGAAACATATTTATTGGTAAGAGTACTTATATTTTGTCCAAACTGTGCAAACTGTTCCTCTTTAGCTTATACTCCATAAAAAACTTTTTTTCTAAAAACTCTAGGCCAACAGGATAGACTGGGTCTACATTGACCTTTCTAGTTTCAACCTGTTTCTTTAACTGATGGCTGTTGTCCTTCAGGACTTTTTGCATAACCAAAGGACCTGGAAGTCTTGTTGGCTTTTAAAATTTGCATGATTAGTCTTGGAAACCAAATAGTAATTATAAGCACAAATTTTCCTTGTCAGTCTTCCCACATGCATCTGTGATGTTCTGAGGGCCTCTGAAGAAGATGGCCATCAGTTAAATTGGTAAATGTTATTTTACACGAAAAAAATATACAAACCCAAGTAGACAAGTATACATGGATATTGTGAGAACCCATACCTGGAAACCAGGTTTGTTAGCTTTGAGTAAAATCTCATTCCTAGGGATTGTGGGCAAGTCAGTCTTCAGCTAGATGACACCAACCAGTGACGATTGTGTCCGGTGAGCTCTGAGGAGGAGAGCTGGATAAACAATACCTAGGGGTGCCTGGGGTTGTTCTGAAACTGGAAGAGCCAGCTGCTGGGGCCAACATGGACAAGTACTGTAAGCCAGGTTTCTGGTCCTGTACCAAGGAGGTAGTCTAAGTGAAAGGTTACAGTAGTTTCAAGCTTTTGATGCCAGTTTCACAACGTTAAAAGGGCAGGCAATGCAGGGCTTAGAAGCAGACATTTCACACGTGGGTCTATAACAGGATCTGAGCTTGCCCATCTGGCTTCCCCCAGTCCCCCAGGCACAGGAAAGGAAGTTTGTGGCAGGTTCTGAGACACTGCTGAGCACACCAAAGAGGACCCCACATTGGGGCATATTAGCTGCCCTAAAGCTAAGGGACAGCTCTTGCTGTCTTTTCACAGAGGTTGAGGCCATCAGTCAAGCCGGGGGTTAGTGACAGGACAGGCCCCACTGGCAAGTGATTTGACATTGGCCTCCTAGGCAGGGATAACCCAACTTGTTTCAGTATCAGTCTTGGGTTTGAGAAGAGTCCCTGAGTCTCTTTGGGCAAGGTGAACATTGTCTTCCACATGCACGATAGTTGAGTCCATAGGTGGTGGCTTCATTCAGAAGGTTTGCGGGAGGACTCCCTGCCCAGGATAACCCAGTAGAACTGGAGGCAGGAGGTGCCAGCTTGCTCAGCACTTGCTGCAGGCATCATGATCATGTGCAAAACATTCCTAAAGCTCAAGCCTCAGCCCTGTCCCCAGACATAGAGACTCTGCACACAGCTGCTTTCTCCTGCACCCTCCACACTGGGCACTGAGCCTGCAGGCAGTGCGGAAGGGAAGGGAGCCCCAAAGAGGCCACGTGGTGGCAGGAGCATCTGGGACCTTGTTCTGATAACCAATAAAACACTGCTGCTGACCTTGCTGTTGGGAACTGACAGGCTCACAGAGTGGCCAGGAGGAGTGGAGGGAATAGCAACAGCCCTTCTGGAGAAGGAGTGTTGGCAAGTGATTTCAGGAACTGGAAGATGTGAATTCGCTGCACCATTTCCTGGGTCCCAGCTGCCTCAGGCCCTTCTCTTAGAGCTGATTAGAGGGTGTTCCTGAGGTGCACGTAAAAGATGAGGCCATTGCCTTCAGGGAGTGGGAATTCCTTTACATAATCTTCAAGGGATGGGGGCCTGAAGGAATCTGGGAGTAGATAAGTATGTTCCTGTGAGATGTGACAGGGACCGGAGCAAGCTTCCAAGGACACTGGCATCTGCCCAAGTCACCTTCCGCTATCCTTAGCCTCATTCCTGCTCCCACCCAGGACCCCAGGGGTAGTCTGCTGGGCTCTTGCCACCCATCTTGCCTTGCTTCTCACACTCATCCTCAGACCAGGGCCACTTTTACAAGTCACCTAGGACCATCCATTTCCCTGGTCTCCTCCCCTGCATCGCTGCTGCAGTCCACACTGGTGGCCTCAATCCAGGCTGGTGGCCACCCCTAGCCTCCTAAAGTGGCCACTCCATGCCTCTGGGCCATGCTCCTAGGGTCTCTTCTGATCTGCTGACCACGCTCCTTCTGCCTTCTCCAAAGCTCCCATCCCTGCCCTTCAGTGTTCCCTGGGGTTTTAGTCCCCTTTTTTCAACTTTCCACATAGTCTCCTCCACTCCACATCCACTTGAACATAAATGACTCCCAAGAGACTGTCTATAACTCAGGATGTGTGAGCTCTTGGGTGACCCCTAGCACCCTAAATACAAGCCCTGGGGCAACTGGCCTCTTGCAAAGCCCCTAAGCCTGTCCTACACTCTCCACTGTCCATCTGCCAGAGCCTTCTCATCCTCCCAAGATCTCCTTTTCAGATCCCCTGCTCTGAGCTAACCCACGAGCGTCCTGCAGTGGCCTTGGTTACTTTCATCCTGCTCATTCTGGACTAGAGCCCATGTATGGCCCCAGAGAGCCACTGCACCATGAACTTCTTCAGGAACACCCACTTACCCTACATACTGTCCAGTTCACCCAGTCCTCTCCTCTGGTGCCCCATTTCCCCTACAGGTGAAGGCACTGCCCCACCACAGTCAGTCCCTCTGTCCCTCCTGTTTAGGGTGCTGACAGTTTCTGGGGAAAGATTTGGGACCTCCGTCACCCTACCCTCAGTGACCTGTCAGAGCTCCAACTCCTCAAAGCCCTCTTGACCCTGATTCTATTCCAGTCCTGTTATACCCCCAGGGGCTACATCCACTTGGAAAGTAATTTCTTTTTTTTTTTCTTTCTTTCTTTCTTTTTTTTAAATTTTTTGTGGCTCCAGGGAAGCACAAAACCAGATGCTTCTAAAGGCTAAACTGGTCCCCCAGCTTTCGGCCTAGCCTTTTCGGCCTAGCCTAGGGCTCCCTGGGGAGCCAGGTGGACCCAAGTGACCCTGAGAGGTGGGGTCTTTAAGAAGGGGGGTTTGGCACTGCTTTCCAGTGGTCCAGGCTGGACTGCTCCAACTTCCCTTCTCCCACCCTGTCCCTTGTGGGGAACAAGGAAACAAAAGAAATGCTGAAAGCCTCCCCTCCCCCAGGGAAGGTACATTCTGAAACTGCTCTGGTCTAAGGGAACTAAAGGAAGACTGCAGGATGCATTTGGAATCAAGAAGAAACTCAGGAAATGGGGCCTCTACAGGCTGAGCTTTCAGAGGCAGGAGCCAGAGGTAAGGATGCATTGGAAACATCTGCAGGAACCTCAGCTGTGACATTTGTGCGTGTTTCTTTCACTAGTCACCATTCACATGACTGCCATATTGTTTGTGTCTATCTCTTTCTGGTGCCAGAAACCAAAGAAGGAACCTCAGTTCCTTTTCCTGAGAGAGAAATCAGAATGGTCCCATTCCTCATTTGAGCCAACTCACAGAAGTCACGGGTCACAGGCCAACCTAAGGATTGGCAGATTTTGAGGCAGATCTACCAGTAGGGGCAGGCAGGTAGGAGTAATATGGGTCATGTGGTACAAAGAACCTTTGGGAGACCAAGTGTGAGAAGCAAGTTTCTCAGAAAGAAGGGGAGCAGTGCAGACAATGATTGACATCCTAGCACATTGGGTCACCTGAGAACATAGTAAGCAATAGGGAATTTGATCAATAGCTGCATAAATCCCAGGACATTCATTTTCTCACTTGACAAGTTACAAGGTAAATCTGTTGCCAGAATTGACAAACTCTATCTGCTTCATTATTTTTGTTGGATGGGCTTCTGTTCTCTGTTGCCCTATGATCAATGACTCCGTATTTCATTTGTTGTTCATGGCAGAGAACAAAGGAGAAGAGGTTTGGCTCTAGAACCTGTCTCCTTCCATCAAGCTATGAAGAGCTTGCCCAGAGCCACCCTCCACTCAGGGTCTGATTGGCCAGAACCAAGTTACATGGCCACCCTGCTGGGAAGATTAAGGAAGTAAGTGGGATTGGTTTACAGCAAGGATCTGAAAAATTCCACAGGCCCAATTCAGCCCACCACCTGACTTGTTACAGCTCACAAAGAGTGGGAGGAAAGTTGAAAAATTATATTTCATAGCTTATAAAAATTATATGAAAGTTAACTACATAATATCTTCAATTTGGCTCCTTAGCCCACAAGGTAAATTTTACTATCTTGAACTTTACAGGAAAAGTCTGTCAACACTTGTTTTAGGGCAATGGGGATCACTGATTGCCTCCTATTGGGCATAGTGCTACCCTGAACCAATATCAGGATCCTGGCAACAAGAGCCCTCAGGGAATGGATGTGCAGGCACCTTCAGGGTCTGCTACATGTGTCATCAATGCATTTCAAGCTTGTATGCAGTTACTTAATCTGCAAACAGCATAAACTAAGCCACACACACACACAAACACACACACATATCAGGACCCTGGTCCAAAGAAGTTATTCTGGAAGTCCTCTGCCTCAAAGACATCTTCCCAGGTAAACCAAAAGTGCCAGATTTTGGAAGAAACCTGTGAAAAAGAAAAGGGGCACCAGGAAATGTCTAGCTAGTTGTGCCAAGGTGCTGGTCCTCAGTATTACAGCTCTAGAAAGCAGGCCTAGTCACATACAAGCTAATGCATACTGCCTAACTCACAGGGAAGTGAGGTTGGTAAGCCCAAGGGCAACATGCTAATTTTTAATGGGAAATTTAACTTGATGATTACAAAAATCCAGTGTCCTCATGATAATAAATGAACTTGATGGGAGCCCAAATTGTGGACTGAAAGCCACTTAAAGAGCTGAAAGGCAGAGCCATATAGATAATGGAAAAACCTTAGGCCAAGGTACCACTTCCTGGTACATCCTGGCTGGTTCTATGATATCTCCCTCTCCATCCTCATGTTTCATGCCCAGCTCTTTCATCTTGCTCTGTGTATTCAAATTCACTTTGCCTGTCTCTAATCTCATCTTTCATGGGTCCATTCAAAGTGGAACCCACAGCAAACAGTATTGAAAGCTTTCATTTGCAAACTCTGAGGGAGCATTTTATCATCACCCTAATGGACAAGCCTACAAGGGCGGAATGCCTGGATCTCACAGAGATTATGTGCATAGTTCCTCCTGCCCCAACAGTGAACTAAACAAATAGGGCCTAAGTACCTCCTGAGACCCTCTGACCAGCCAGTATTACCCAACCAAGAACAAATGGCCAGGTGAAGTCATTGAACAATACATGCATTTGGTAATATTTATTGAGCACCTACTAAATGGAGATACATCAGTGTACAAGAGAAAAATGACTCTGCCTCCTCTGTGAGTTCTCGTTCTAGAAAATACAGGAGCAATAGGTAGTAAACAACATAATACATACAGTAGGTTATATGGTGATAAGCAAAGAAAAAAAAAGGATGGGAAGATTGCACTTTTAGATTTAGTACTGCAGGAAGTTCTCAGCTAGAAAGTGATGTGTGAGAAAAGGCCTGGAGATGGTAATGGAGATAGCCATGCAGGTCCCTGGGAGAAGCATCAAGGCAAAGGGGACAGCAGGTGCAAAAGTTGACTTAGAAAGAAACTGGCATGTTCAAAGATTAGCAAGGAGGTCAGTTACTATGGCAACTGCAGTGCTCCAGGCAAAAGATGAGTGGCTTTGCCAGAGGGATGGAGGTAAGTGTGATGGGAAGAGGTGGATTCTGGGAGATTCTGAAGATGAAGCTAGTATCTCCATGTGCCATACCTACATTTAGCAAACCCTTCCTGGGTTACAATCTAGACCTACCTGGCTTATTAGGAGCCCTTAAAACCTCAGGAAACATTTTTCAAATCAAAAACAGTCACCTCCAATTTAAGGTGGCAAGTAATTTATAAGAGCCTTTCCCTTAAAATACCAAGGAAGACCTAAAATGAGGATAAAAATTCAAAACAAGTCTTAAAAGTAAGGATATCAGCTACCCATTTGCAAACAATAGGGACCCCAAAGTGAGGAAGTCAAATGGGAACCCTTGCCAGAGTTTTGCCCTTACTCAGTCCCTGCACATGCGATCAAAGGCACTACTGGCGGGGGTAAGAAAAAAGGCTTGATGCCTCTCCACTGTATAGACTCCCACCTGCCTCCAACTCCAAGAGGTCCTTCCAGTCACCAAAGCGCTGCCCAAGAACTGCTTTATGAGCAGCTGAGGACAGAGCCATGATGCCTCATCCTCCTGATCCCCTTCAACAATTTTCAGTGTTCACCAAAGACTTTGTGGTCATCTGTCTGTCCAGATTTATGGGTCTGGGCTCCAAAGGGACCTGATGACCACAGTAAGGTACTGTGGTTTTTCAGATGTTTCCTTTGATGGAAGAGGAGGGGCCAGCAGCTCTGAATTTTAAGAACAAATTCTCTCTCATCAGCAAGAAATAAGCATTGACAGTAGAAGAAGGTCTTTCCTGAGTCTGAGGGAACTGAACTAAAAGAATATCCACTGGCTTCTGTTTCCTGTAGCTCCTTGGGCCATAGTCTGGCCATGAAAATGTATTCTATGGGCTCAAGTCCTTGGCTCTCTCTTTTCAGGCCTCTTTTCGAGGATGAGCTCGTGTTTACCCTGGGTAGCTTCCCTGTCTTTCAACCATTGCCCATTCTATCACCAGTGCCCAGAAATATCCCTCTTGGGCTGGATGACTCCCCCCCCAAAAGATGTATCAGCTATTACTGCAATAATTCTGTGGCACAAGTCACCCTTCACTTCAAATTACAACAGCAAGCATTTTTCTTGTTGTATCTGCAGATCTGAGGTTTGGTTCTAGGCTTTTTTGAGTTCAGGTCTAATCTCTTTTTACCCATATTCTCCTTGAATCATCAGTTACCTAGGGTACATACTTCTTGTGACGAATGACAAATATACAAGAGACCAAAATCAACTGCACACAAGTTAAAAGCTTCTGCTCTTATAGCATCATAGCTGTTCACATTCCATTGCCCAAAGCAAGTCACATGACCAAGACCAAAGTCAGTGGGCTGGAAAATATACTCTGCTCCAGGGGGAGAGGAAATGACTGAATATTTGCCAAACAGATTTTCAATGTATCACAAAGTGACTGGATATTCTGGCAGTTAGCCTTCTAGCCTACTCCAGCTCCCTCCAGGATCCCCCAAGGTGAAACTAACGGCAGAAGCCCAGGGGTATCCAATAGGACCAGACTCTACAACTGATGAGGGCTTACTTGCTTCCACCAAGCAACAGTTCCTAAATGAAAGCAGGACCACAGGCAGGAACAGCAACCCTGTTCCTAAAAGAAAGCTAGGTGACTCTCAAAGGTATAAGTGTGAGGCAGCAGGGTCACATCCAGAGGCAGATATGCTACTGGCAAACAGACTGAGGTCACAACCTGCATCTCTGAAACCTCTTCTACTTACTCTACCCACTGCTCGGGGTCTGGGGCCCTGGCTTTGGCTCTAGGGCCTCCTCTTCAGCTACCCCTTCAATTCAACCTTCTAGGCAGCAACTGGGCCTCTGCAACTTCATCCCAAGCCTCAGTACTCCTCTAACTTCTGAGGTCGGACAGGCAGGCTCAGCATGCGCAACTGCCTTCTACCAGCGCATCAATGCTATGAAACAACTCTAATGTCGTACAAGAATAATATTTCTTGCTCAAGTGTCTGGGGGCACCTGGGCTTGGCTAGGCACTGTTGTCCTGGGCTGGGCTCGCTCATGTGTCTAAGGGCTGCTCTTTGCTGAGGTGGACTGACCCTGACTAGGAAGACTGGTATGACTCGGGTGACTCAGCTCTGCTCCACAGTGTCTCTCATCCTCACCAGCATAACCCAAGCACATTGTCATGGTGATGACAGAAGAGCAAGAGCACAAGTAGGACACACAGAGCCTATTGGCATATGTTCACTTCCCCTCTACTCTCTTGGCTAAAGTCACATGACCAAATAGGACTCAAGAGGTGAGGAACAGACTCCACCCCTGTATTCACTTGTAAGGGCTGCCATAAAAAGCTACCACAGACTGGGTGACTTAAACAACAAATTTATTTCCTCACAATTCTGCAGGCCAGAGGTCCAAGATCAGATGTTGACAGGACTTGTTTCTTCTAAGGGCTCTCTTTTTGACTTGTAAATGCGGTATCTTCACATGGTCTTTACATTGTATGTGTATATGTCCTGATCTCCTCTCTGTATATGGACACTGGTTGTGTTGAATTAGGGCCCATTCCAAACCTTAGTGTAAACTAATTGCCTCTTTAAAGACCTTGTCTCAAAATACAGTCACATTCTGAGGTACTGAAGGTTAGGACTTCAGTGAATATGAAGCGGGAAACACAATTCACCCTATAATGACCTCATTAGCAGGAGCAGATAGGAGGTCACATAGAAAAGCACGCAGATGCAGGGAAGAGAGAAGTACTAAGTTCACTTTTGTCATCTACCTACCATAAGAGGCAACATCAATCTAGCTCCTGCCCTAAACTGTAGCAACACTGGTCCAGATTGGGTGATGCGCTCCTGTAGCCTGGAACAAGGATCCTTTCCACCAAGCCCCAGGTTCCTCCTGTCACTGGGGCCCAGCTCACACCAATTCTGTGAGAATTACATAACATCTTGTTGTACACATGCTTTGAAGATTTTAGGAGCTGCGTGGAGAGACTGTGGTTTTCTGACCTAAATAGAGGATGTTCAAGGACAAAGGCAAGCTGCAGATATTCTCAAAGCATAAATGAATCATTCTTTTAAAAAATATCCTCTGACAGGGCTGGGGATTTAGCTCAGTGGTTTTGCTGCCTGCTGTGCAAGCACAAGGACCCAAGTTCAATCCCCAGTACCAGAAAAAAGAATATATGAAATCAATTCTCAGTGTTCATTAGATATGAACAAAAGATAATCTGTTATAATTTACTCAGACTAGGTGCTTATTTGTTACCAAAGCAGAACTTAGTCTAAGGTAATACAATAAGATAAATACTATCCTCAAAATACAAAGAAATCAAAAGTAATGTTATTAATGTAATTAACACATTGACAGATCAAAGTAGAAAACCCTAATAATCTCAGTACATGAATAAAAAGCATATCATAATGTTTAATATTGATTCACAATCAAACACACACTAGATATAAAAGGAAATTTCTTTAACCTGATAAAACATACCTAGAGCGAACAGCATGCTTATCAGGAACTTCAGAAGTAGTCTCATAAAAGAAAGAAAGCTGTGATCCTATGCCAATCTTTATGCAACACTGTATAATTATACCATAGTTAATGCAATTACTATTTCCTAACAATAGCACAATAAGGAGGAAAAGAAGCAATAGCTAAAGAAACTTGACTATTAAAATTTGCAGATATAGGGCTGGGGATTTAGCTCAGTGGCACTGCACCTGCCTACCAAGCGCAAGGTCCCGGATTCCATCCCCAGTACTGGAAAAAAAAATTGCAGATATAATCCTCTATCCAGAAAACCCAAGATAACTGACTGATAAATAGTTCAAACTCAAAACAGGTTTGTGATTTACCTGAGTGTAAATAAATATCCAAAAACTAATAGTCTTGTGTTCCCCAGCAATAATCATTAGGTGACATTTCAAACTAAGTCAAGGATTTAAAAATTGATTTTGCTGAAAAGCACTGACTCTCCACATGGACCTACAAATGCCCATGGGTAACTAAACACATCTCTGCCTTCATTTTATGTCTGTTTCCTTTATTACCCAAAACTTGGAGTCAGAGTCCCACTTGGCTCGGTATGTAGGCATCTTAATCACTTAAGAATTCTGGCTGAAAACTGATTTATTAGCCCTAAATTTACCTAATCTATCTCAACCCCCTTCAAGACTGAGGACACCAAGATAAGAGTGACTAAGATGTTCTCAAGATACCAGGGACATTCAACTACCAGCTTTTAAAATGTCCTGTTCCAGACCCTCTAGAGCCTGAAGTCTCCAGTCATTGCCCTAACCCTGCAGTCACTTGGCTTCCAGCAGGGCCTGTGCAGACAGATCGCTCAGGATGAGATCTCCTCTAAGCAGGAGCAACCATCTCGTGGGAAGCAGATTGTCTTCTTGGAAGTCACTCGGAAGAATTAGGACAGACATAATGATCAACAGGACCCCAGCCCACCTCAGCAACCCCAGTTGGCCTTCCTCCTTTGTTTCCTTCTCCATCTGTGCTCTGTCTCCTTCAGCTCTTATCCTCAAGCTGAAGTCCCTTCCCCATCTTCTCTTCCTCCTCAAAGCTTTTGCCTATAAGCTTGTCCTCTGTGCCTCAGTGTTAGTTTTACTATCACTGAAACAAAAGATCCTTTGAATATGGTATCAGAATCCATGAGGAAAAGGTGATTGCACACCAAGTGACATGTGAGATGGCCAGCCAATGGCAAGGAATAAGCAGCAATTTGGGTCCCTACCTCAGATGCCACAGAACATCTCAACAGATGCAGAAAATCTGCAAAACCCACTATAAATCAGGAGTCCCATGACACTTGGATAATTAGCTACATACAATGACTCACAAAACTCGGGGCAACATTCTCCTGGCTTATTACATTATATTACGTTAGAATATTATAAAGGCAACAGACAAATAGCCAGATGAAGAAATGCATAGGGCAAGATATGGGTGGACATTGAGCTTCCATGCCCTGTCCAGGTACACTGCCCCCAGCACCTTCACATGTTCAGCAATCCAGTTCACCAGACTTTATCCCAGAGGGTTTTACTTTGTTTTGTTTTTTGCTTTTTTTTTTCTTTCACTACTAGAGATGGAACCTAGGGGCACTACCTCTAAGCTACATCGCCAGCTTTTTTTATTTACATTTTCTTTTTGACACAGGGTCTTGTTAAATCACTGAGTTGCTCAGGCAGGATGTAAACTTGTCATCCTCCTGTCTCAGCCTCCCAAATCCTAGCATTATAGGTGTACACCACAACACTTGGCTACCAAATGTTTAATAGAAGCTTAATCTCTAGCTACCTCCCTTTTGTGGAGGCTGATGGGTAGGACTGAAAGTTCCAACCCTCTAATTTTCTAATCACTTGGTCTTTCTGATGACTGGCCCTATCCTGAGAGTGTCTAAGGGCCTACCCTACATCAAAAGCAGGTGTGATCAAAAGGTAATCATTATGAATAACAGAACTGGAAAGTCTAAAGGCTTTCTGAGCTCTGACAAGAACCAGGGACAAAGACCAATATATTCAGTAGTCCCCCCTTATCTGAGATTTCACTTTTCACAGTTACCCCAGGTCAACTACAGTCCAAAAGCATTAAATATAAAATTCCAGAAATAAATTATTAATGCTTTAAATTGTACATAGTCATGAGTAGCAAGATGAAACCTCACACTGTCCTGTTTTGTCCTGTCTAGGACATCAATCATCCTTTGTCCAAGGCAGCCATGCTGCATATTTTACGCCCCCCATTAGTCACTGAGTGACAGCTATCAGATTGACTGCTCCAGTAGCACAAAGTATGTATTCAAGTCAACCTTGATTTAAGAATGGCCTCAAAGCTATTGATGCAAAAGAGGACATAAAACATGGAAGGAGAGATTAACTCCAGTACTATATGGCAACAAGGCAAAACACATGGAAGAAACTATAGTGTATATAGAGGGCTGGCAATAATTCATGGTTTTTGGGCATCCACAAGAGATCTTGGATCTTCCATGGATAAGAGGGGGAAGGGATACTGCATTTCATATTATATCACAGAACCAAAAGAAACATGCTACATGGAATCTGGTATTCTGGAACAGGAAAATGAGATTTAAGAAAAACTTAAGGAAGCTGAATAAATGATAAGCCTTAGTTAATAATTATGTGCAAATATTGACCCATTAATTGTAACAAATGTATCATACTAAGGTAAGATATTAATAACAGGGAAATTGGGGGGAGGAGAGATACACTATCTGCTTACTTTTTCTGTAAGTCTAAAACTGTTCTAAAAAATAAAGTCTATTAATACAAAAAAATGATAGACCTGAAAGAGTAAATACACAATTACAGTTTGAAACTTCCATCCTGTTCCTTCAGCAACTGATGAACTATACAGGAAGTCAGCAAGGATATAGAACTGAACAACAGCATTAACTAACAATATTGAATCAACATCTACAAAACTCTCTACACAACAATAGCAGAATATACTTTCTTTGCAAGCACTCATGGATCATGTAGCAAAATCATATACCAAATCCCGGGCCAGAAAATAAACTTCAATAAATTTAATAGAACTGAAGCATTTTCCCTAGCCACAGTATAATCAAACTAGAAATCAATAACAGAAAGACAACAGGAAAATCTCCAAAAATATGAAAAGGAAAAGCCATACTTCAAAAAAAACGCTACAAATCACAGATAAGCCTCAAGAAAATTTTTTAAATTCAACTGAGGCCTGGGGATGTTGCTCAGTGGTACCGCACCTGTCTGGCAAGCACAAGGTCCTGAGTTCGATCCCCAGTACAAATAAGTAAGTAAATAAGTAAATAAATAAATAAATAAATAAATTCAGCTGAGTGAAAATAAAAATATAACTCATCAAAATTTGGGGATGCAGTATAAGCAGTGCTGAGAAAGAAATGTATGGCACATGATTCTTCTATTTGAAAAGAGGAAACATCTCAAATAACCTCCCACCTGTGAAACAAGAAAAAAAATAGCAAATTAAGCTCAAACAAGCAAAAGGCAAGAAATACTGATAAAGAAATACTAATAAAATACTAAAAATAAAGAGTAAAAAGTCAATGACAGGGAAAACAGTAAAGAGAAATCAGTGAAACAACAAGCTGGTTCTTCAGATGAGTGGATAAGGAAAATGTGAGGTATATACACAATGGAATATTATTCAGCCATAAATAAGACATAATTCATGTCACTTGCAAGAAAATGGGAACTGAAAATTATCAGGTTAAGCACAAAAAGTTAAATATTGCAAGTTTTCTCTTGTATGAGAAATCTTTACAAAAGGAGGAATGACAGGAAAGTAGAAGGTACACTTTTAGAGATGAAGAAGGAGTCAAGGAGAAGGAAGG
This sequence comes from Heterocephalus glaber, assembly GCF_000247695.1. Next base: position 5,262,847 of record NW_004624741.1, on the reverse strand, counting down.
GAGAAGGGGGTAAGGAGGATGAAAACAATCAAAGTATGTTAGATGCATTACCAATATACCAAACAAATCTCATTGTTCTATATTATTAATGTGTGCTAATTATTTTTTAAAGCTGGTTCTTTTAGAAAGATAACTTTTTTTTTTGTACCAGGGATCAAACTTGGGATCTTGCACTTTCAAGGCAGGTGCTGGAACCACTGAGCTAAATCCCCAGCCCTGAAAGCTGCTTCTTTTAAAAAATCAGTAAAATTAGGCTGGGGATTTAGCTCAGTGGTTCCGCCACCTGCCTTGCAAGCGCAAGGTCCAGAGTTCAATCCCCGGTACCAAAAAAAAAAAAAAAGAATACATTCTGTGTGGCTCCAATTGTAGAAAGTTCAAGACAGATAAACAAATCAAAAAATGATAGTGTTTGAAGTCAAGGCCTTTGCAGAGAAGTAGGAATGTGTGTCTGGGCAGTGCTGTGGTCTGAGTGTGTCCCCCAAAGTTCACATGTTGGAACCTTAATCCCCCAGCAAAAAAATGTTCGGAGCCTTGTGGGAGGTGTCTGGGCAGGGACTAACCCTCATGAATGGGTGAGTTGTGGCTCTCCTGAGAGTGGACTGTTCACCCTTCATTTTCTCCCTCTTTCACACACACGTCTCCTCTGCTTTCTGCCTTGTGTTAAAGCAGCACAAGGTCCTCGCTAGAAGCTAGGCGGGTGTGGGTATCTGATCTTACACCTCTGAGCCTCCAGAAGTGTGAGCCAAAAGGAATCTCTATTCTTTATAAATCACCCAATCTGGGGATTTCTGTTACAGCAACAGTTAAGTGGACTGATGGGAAGATTCACAAAAGGGACTCTGGTAGTGTTGGTGATGTTTTATATTTTTACCTGTAGGGGTACAAAATTGTGTACCCTGATAATTCATTCATCAGGCATTTCTATTCTGAGCAATTCTCTGTGGACAAGGCTTACTGTTTGCTGGTTACCAACTTGCCTGAACCTAGTAAGACAGAATCTGCATATATGCAACAAGATAAATGAGGTGGGTTTATCACAGGCAGACAGGCACAAGGGATAACAGAAGCTTGGGATTCATTGCAAGTGGGTCCCCCAATGCTATGCTGCTCAGGAAGAGGTGAGGTAGTCTCATCTGTACATGCCCCACTTGTATGGTAGTGGGGGACCCCAGAAAACAGCCTGGCTTTGTTTTGTAGCCCAGGGCAATGTGAATGAAATACAGCCTGAGAGGGGACTGGAACAGAACTCAAGGGAGCTCCAGCCAGTCCCTCCTCATCTCAACTTATTGCATTCCCCACACCTTCTACTGTTATTCTGAGAACCACAAGTCAGCAGGGCACAGGTGGACCAACCCAAGGCCACCTGGCTGCATGCCATACTGCAGGGTAATAGTTCCTAATCCAATTCCTGTGATGACCTGGAAGGCAATCTTCACATCTTTCGGGCACTGCTAAGCTTTTTTATTGAATTGTGGTGGTGTAAAAATTAGAGGTGGACAGCCGAGGATTTAGCTCAGTGGTGCCACTGCCTGCCTCATAAATACCAGGTCCCGAGTTCGATCCCCAGTACCAAAAAGAAAAAAAAATTAGAGGTGGAGAATCTGTTGTAATATAACAACTCCCCAAGGACATAAAATGGCAAGTTTAAAGAAAAAGAAATTGAGGCAAATTGTCCAAACAGTTACTCCTGAAATGTGGAATAGCCCCTGAAATCAGTTAATCAGAGGGCCTTCCCTTCCCTGACCTCTTTCATGGAGAAAGCTGATACCTTGGCTAAGGACCCTGTACACCACCACAAACCTTGTTTTGCAAACATCCTCCTTCCTGAAGGTACTTGTGTGATGGGTTAGTAGAAGAAAAAACCTTTCAGTGTTGAAAAACCCACTGGTTAGAGTGGGGACCATGCAGGTAGGCAATCTTCGTGCCTTTCAGGCACTGCTAAGCTGATGGAGCTATGACCCAAGTCTGTCCTATGATAGAGGTATGGACCCATCTAGGGTTCGTTCCAATCCTACACGTAGAGCTGGAGGAGATAAGCTTGGGGAGTCAGGCTCACCTGACTCAAAAGATGAAAGCCCATGTTGGAGTTATCAGGCAGGAGCTGCTGCCAACACTGAACACAGCACGGCTGATTCAAACAGATCCTGATGTGGCCCTGGGCACCCACGGCTTTTAAAGCCCCCAGGTGATTCCAATGTGCGTCCAGTATGGGAACCATAACTCTAATGTAACCAGTGGTCAGACACCATATCTCAGACTTTATTGTGCACTTGAATCACCATCTGGAGCTCTTATTAAACACACATCTCTTTCAGAAAGTCTGGGAAGAGGCCTGGGATGCTACAAGTTCCCAGGTGAGCCTAATGCTACTGAGCCACCAGCACATTTGGAAAAGCAAATCTCTAGACACACAAAACAATCCAAGTCCACCCAGCCGTGAAACACTAGAGGCACTGTTGGGAAGACCTAATGCCTTCAAAGTAACTTACAGACAGCAGCTCCCTAGAAGAAGGAGTGACCTGGGAGTTCTAGCGGTGAATGACGAGGGGAGTAGGGAAAGAGGTGGTTAACTCCTGCTCTCTGAAATGCCTGAGGTGCAGCTGACTCTCCCCATCAGGGAGGCAGTCACTACAGGTCGACCCAAATGTGCACACAGATCACCTAAGGATTAAGATGCAGATTCTGACTCAAGTCGGAGGTGGAACCTAAGACTCTACATGCTGTCTAATGAGTTCCAGAAGTCCCAGTCTGAGGACCACACTCTGAAGAACAAGGGTTCAGGCCTTAAAGCAAAGATGTTTCATGAGGGCACCACACAAATAAGCCTGCACAAAATGGAAACAAAAAAGAGAAAGAGAAAGCAGATTGTTCAGTGTAAACTCCAGTCCCAGCATCATTTAACCCACCTATTTGGCCAAAGCCAAGAATGGATGGCCATGAGGGGCCAGGGTAGAAGATGGAAAGTCAACCCATTGAGAAGCAGGGATGGGAATGTCAGCTACCCCTGGAGTGTCCCAGGGCCTGGACTTCCTAAGCCCTGGCCGGTGAAGCGTGGTGCTGGCTGGCTGGTACCTGTGGTGGCCTCAAGCACACTTCAAGCATACTTTGCTCAGGACAGTTAGAGGTATTTTTGTTTTTGTTTTTGTTTTTGTTTTTTGCAGTGCTGGGAATTGAATCCAGTGCCTCAGGCATGCTAGGCTGTGCTCTACCACTGAGCTACAACCCCAGCTCTTCTAAGAAGGCTTCAATAGAAATGAGAGATACAGAGCCCCAGCCATCAGCTACTGTGAGATTAACTAAGAAGAGGTTCCCTGCGTTTTCTCAGGTCAGGCTATATCCACAAGACAGGGGGACAGAGATGGACAGTGACCCAGTGCCAATCCCTGCAGAGGAGCCAGGGAGAAACATCACACTTCCCACCAGGGCAGAACATGGGAGTTTGGAGCTGTTACACTCTGAACTTCCAAAGCTAAACCTACTCACACTCTGTGGCCATCAGTTTTTCTCCTGGGTATGTACCCAATAGAAATACACTTATCTCTCCACCAGAAGACATACAGAATGTTCATAGCCACTCATTTTTTAACTTTATTTTTCTATAGTACATATTTGTCATATATATTGATCACATTCATAAGGAATTTGTACATGTGCATAATATATCTTAATTTCTTCTTTCTTTCCCCATTCCTCCCCTCCCTTCAACCCTTCTGCCCTTCCCTATTTATATAAGCTTTGTTTTCTTTTTTTTTCCTTCCATTATTTTTTCTTTTTTATTTTCTTCTCTCCCCCTCCCTTTGTTCCCATTCCCATTTGAACATATTCTTCCCACTTCCTAATATCTATCATCCATTATGCTCCTTATTTAGCCTTTGAGTTTTTCACACAAGAGAAACAATGCACTATTTAAACTTGTGTGTCCAATTTATTTCACTTATGGTCTTGAGGTGCATCCATTTTCCAAAAAGTAACTCCAGTTTATCTTTCTTTACGGCAGAATAGTACTCCATTGTATATAAAAACCACATTTTCTTTATCCATTCATCTTTTGCTGGGAATCTGGGCTGTTTCCAATATTTAGTTCTTATAAATTGTGCTGCTCTCAACATGGGTATGCATATATTACTGTGGTGTGATGCTTTTAACTCTTTCCGAAAGATACCTAGAAGGGGACAAACTGGGTCAAATGAAACCTCTAGTTTTAGTTTTTCAAAGAATCTCCTTGCTAATTTTCACAGTGGTTGCACCAGTCTACACTCCTACCAGCAATGGAAAAGGATTCCTTTTTCCCTACAGCCTTGCCAACATTTGTTATTGGTTGATTTCTTGATGGTAGCCATTCTTTCTGAGGTGAATACTGAATCTCAGTATTGTTTTAATTTGCATTTCTCAAATGACCAGTGAGCATTTTTTCATATATTTATTTGCTGTTTGTACTTCTGCATCTGAGAGATATCTATTCATTTCAGATGCTCATTTTTAGATTTGATCTTTAAATTGGGGGGTATGATTTTTTTTTAGTTCTTTATATATTCTAGATGTTAGTCCTTTGTCTGAAGAGTAGCTGGTAAAAATTTTTCCCATCCTGTGGGTTGTTTCTTCACTCTATTGGTGTTTTCTTTTACCAACTCATTGTTTTTAATAGCCAAAAACTTCAAACAAATCCAATGTCATCAGAGTGGATATAAAAATCATAGCATATCACACAATGGAATATTATTCAGCAGTGAGAAAGAACAAATGCCTGCTATACAAAATAAAATGGATAATCTCAGGGACATGACTATAGGCCACAGAAACTAAATATAACAGTATCTTTACAGCAAGTAGAAAACTGTGCAAACTAAGGCCCTAAAAGTCTCAATGGTGGTAATAGTTTGGATCTGAAATATCTCCCTGAGGCCCATAAGCTTGGTCCTCAGCCTGTGGCACCACTGGGAGGTGGTGGGAACTTTAAGAGATGAAAGCTGGGTGTGGTGATGCATGCCTGTAATCTCAGCACTCTGGAAGGCTGAGGCAGAAGAATGACAAGTTCAAGTCCTACCTGGGCAACTTAGTGAGACCCTGTCTTAAAATTAAAAATAAAATTAAAAAGAGCTAGGGGTGTCACTCAGTGTGAAGCCCCTGGGTTCAATCCCCAGTACAAAAAAAAAAACAAAACCACAGATGGAGCCTTTCGGGGAAAGTTGGGTCATTGGGGGTGTATCCTCAAAGCAAATATTGGTACCCTAGCCCCTTCCTGTCTCTCTGTTTTCTTCCCAGCCAGGCTTGCTCTACCACACCTCCTGCCATGATGTGCTACTTCACCACAGGCCCAAATGCAATGGGTCCCCCCTAACCATGAACTGAAACCTCTAATGTCATGAGCCAAAATAAACTTTTTCTCTTTATAAGCTGATCATCTCAGGTATTTTGTTACAGCAACAGTAAGCTAACACACCCTTGTTGAAGGTAGTGACTGAGAGAGGCACAAAAGACATTTCTGTTTCTTCATCCGGGTGCTGGTTACAGGAGGAAGTTCAAAATCCATAAAGGTGTACACTCATGATCAGTGTACTACAATTATATTCCAATGGATGTTTCTTTTTATTAAATGGGACCTTATTTTGTCCCCATGAGAAAGCCAGATTTCATGAGATACAGTAGATATATTCATACCTAAGATTTATTCCTTGCATCTGTATTACTGTGTCCACACATATAGGTATTATATACACAACCCAGAATTTCAGCTTTGCTTGGGGAACAAGATATGGTCATATGTCTTATTTGTTTATTTGATTTCTTAAACGTCTTTCTTTTTTTAATTAATTTTATTGGTACATTTTAGGTATACAACACAATGACATTCATCATTGGAAATTTGCACCTTTACATAATCTCTCTTGGTTCTTATTTTTCCCCCTTCCCCTGCCCTCCCTTCAACACCTCCATCCCTCCCTATTTACAAAGACTTTGTTCTTATTTTTCCATTTTCTCATATTAATTCCATTCCCTTCTTTCCTTTCCCCTACCCCTCCCACTTCCCCTTCCCCTTTGCCCCTTTTCTTCCTATTTCACATTATTTATTATACCTTTTAGTCCTTATTTACACTTTCATTAAACTTCTTTCTTGAAGGCGACATAATTAAACTTTCTCAGAACAAAAGCCTGGCATATAAAAGAAAATTATTAAACATCTGATAGATGAACAAAAGAATGAACAAAATATCTCATCTTAGGGGTCAACAGGGAAGCCCTGTAGTTTAATATTGTTTGTTTGCTTGTCTGTTCATTTGTTTAAATTCTAAAAAGCTCAGAGAATCTAGGACACAGGTTCTCAGCGCAGCAAGAGGGTTGTGTTCCCACATGGCCACCAAGTGGCGCCAGAGGACGTAATTTTAGTCCAGGACGTAGTTTTAGTCCATGCCGTGTCCTTGCTTGCAGGGACCCAGGTGGGATTAACACCAGGTCCCTCCCAACTGTGTGAAAGAGGAACCAATTTGGCCCTTCGTGTGTGTGTGTGTGTCTGTCTGTCTGTCTGTCTGTCTGTCTGTCTTGTCTGTCTTTCTGCAAGCTGAGGATTCCCAGCAACAACTACTATGGTGAGGAGGCAGAAAGCACAAGTGTAGAAAATGCTACCGTGAGGCTTGATTAGCAAAGGAAGATAGCAGCAGCAAGAGGGTGTGTAATGGGAAAGCCATGAGCATATTGAAATGGGCATGAAAAGTGTGGAAGAGAGAGATGGAGTGGAGGAACAGGGCAGAGTCCCTGTACTGGGGGCATGGGATGCATGGGGGAGGGTCCCTGAGGAGACGCAGAACCACCCCTCCCATTGCCTCAGAAGGGAGTCCCACAGGAAGGGTGTGAAGGCTGGAGAGTTTGTCGATTGGGTGAGGAAGTGATGTCTAGGTGGCTTTGACTTTGTCTGAGGCTGGAGTTGGAGGCAGTGTCCAAGGTCTAAGAGGAGAGAGCAAACAAGGGAAGCCCACAAGGACTGCCAACCAGCCCTAAGGGCGGGTCTCCAGGGTGGCACCATGTCTTAGTTATTTTCTAGTCACTGAGACACAATACCCAACACCCACAACTTAAAGATGGAGAGGTTTATTTTGGCTCTCAGTTTGTAAAGGTTTCAGTTCATGATTGGTTGCTCCAAGACAGGGCAACATGGCACAGGGTCCTGGCAGAGGAGAACCAGCTCATGGCATGGCAGGCAAAAAGCAGAAAGAGAGAGACCAAGGAGGAGGGAGGGAGACAGACCTCCCAGGCCACGCCCCAGTGACCACCTCTCCCAACAGGCTTCACCTCCCAACATCATAACCGGCTATAAACTCATCCATGGACTACTCCACTGGTGAGTATCACACACCCATGATCCAGTCACCTCCCAAAACCCCACCTAGGAACACAAGAGTTTGGGGGGGGGGTCTAGATATAAACTAAAATAACTATATACCTGGCATCTTCATTCACTTGTTCATTCATTCTGCCAGTGTTGTGCCCAGCACTATTTTGGACACACTGGATATGGGGCAGGGAACAGAGAACTTCCACTGTAGTAGTAGGAGGAGCAGGCAAACCCATAAATAAACAAACACACACACACACACACACACACACAAATTACATCAGACAAGGGCTGTGAAAAACTAGGCAGGAGAGATAACACAAAATAGGGGCTATAAAAATGTGATACTTGGGGACTTCTTCAGAAGTGACATCAGAGTAGGGATCAGAAAGCAATGAGGGGGCCAGGAATTTAGCTCAGTAGTACCACATCTGCCTGGCAAGCACAAAGTCTTGAGTTTGATCCCCAGTAAAAGAAAGAAAGCAGTGAAGGAGGAGCCTTGCAAATATGGGGAGTGGGGGGCTCCAAGACAAAGAGGACAGCCAAGGGCAGGGAGAGGAGAGAGGGGCAGAGGTGGGAGCCAGGGGACAGATCACATGGGGTGTTGGACATCACCTTTGGTCCCTACTGTGACTTCTGTCAGTAGAACCCAGGGAGAGAGCACGGCTACACTGACAGCTTACCCTTTTGAACATACTAAGGAGGGCTGGTGTGGAAGTTGGGACCCCACTCACCTAGGAGTCTCCTGCAGCCTTCAGGGCAGAGATGCAAGAAGCAGCTCAGAGAGGTGCGAAATGGTCGGATTTAGGGTGTTTGTAGGGAGGGCCAAGAGGAACTGCTGACAGCAAATCTGATGATCAGATGTGGAATGTGAAAGAAAGAGGAGTCAACACTGACCCAGGTACTGACCCCAAGCCCAGTGGTGGCACCATTTGCTCCCATGGAGAAGACTAGGGGTATAATACAATTAGATCTGGGGAGGAGCAGAACAAAAAGTTCTGCCTTGGACACACTAAGTCCACAGAAGGAGCCTGCAGGCAGTGTTCTACTGTTTAGTTTGCTTCACTTTCTTTATTTTGGCCAGCAGGTGTGGCTGAGTGTTTTTCTCCAGAGTACCTGGTTGTGCCCCAGACATAGCTATGCTTGAACCATGGCTGGGATTATGCTAGCTGGTGTTAAGAGAACAAAGGTCAAGAGAGTTGAAAGTATAAAAAAGAGACTGAGTGAAGTGACAAACCAAATGTAAAACCCCAGTTCCGGAACCAATTTTAAATAGTCAAGACCTATCACAAGAACAACCTAATCCAAACCAAATTAACCAAAAGGAAGGAAGCAATGGCTTGTGGCACTGGAAAGGACACTGTAGTAGCTCACAAATGAGAGGAAAGACATAAAGTGACCACATGGCCTTGAACTTGGATAGACAGATGATTGTGTGATCCCAAGTGCCTCATGTTATGGCAGGGAGGCAGTAGCAGATTTAAGACAAGAAGGAGCAGTTGGGTCTATAGTGAAATTGGTAAGAGGACACCCAACCCAACAAATCAAAGTTGCACAAACTCTGAGTTTGCAGATAAAATCTGCCCAACACCTTTCATTTCCTTTGAAAACTCCTGATTTGACAAAACCATTGTCAAACAATCACCACTAGAATCATGGGAAATGAGAGCAGCTTTTGTATTCATCAAACTTCAGTCAAACAGTATGAAACAGGGCAGTGACCAACTCCTTTCTTGGATGAGGTTAGATGTCCTGGTCACCTTAGCAGGGCAACAACTCTTCCTGTGTGTTCATGGCTGGATTTCCCTACAAAACTCAGGAGCAGCCTCAAGAAAACAGCCCAGCCAGTCATTATGAGAAAACTCAGCCTCTTGTAACTACCATTAAAGTTAGGCAGACCATTAATTAGACAAGCAATTCTCAAGAGCTGAGCCAGCAGCCTACCTCACTCTGCATCTCAGGGTCACCCTTGAGTGCATCCCCAACAGGCCCAAATAAATGCAGGGTGACTATATAGTTTGGCTCTGGAAAACCCCCAAAGGCCCACTTGTAGAGCTTGGGAGATAGAGGAAGCTTTAGGAGCTGGGGCCTAGTAGAAAGATGGGTCATTGCAGGTGAACCCTTGAAGATGATATTGGAACTCCAGTGCCCTCCTGTCTCCTTGCTTCCTGGCCACTATGAGGTGAACAAACCTCCTCCATCACACATTCCTGCCACGGCGTATTATGCCACCCTGAGCCAAAAGCAACAGAGCCAAGCAAACTATTCACCTGCCACCAAACGGCAGGAGCAGAGAGAGACCGTGCCTGTGAAGGACCCCAGGCCCTCTGTGGCATCGTCTGAGGCTTCCAAAAGCCATATCTGAACACTTTGACCATGGATTCCCTGACACCCACAGCACAGAAAACCATCCAACCAATTCCATGCAGAATCCCATGCAGGGAAGAACTTTTCTCCAAGTGAATTCCACCAGCCAAGGGGAATTGTATGGCATCAGTGCTGGCCTGAGCAGCCTGCATTTATAAAGAGCCCCTTGGATTTCAACCAATGCCTCAGAAACTTGGTTGCTGAGTGATATGTAACTTGTGTTCCTGGTACACCTAGGAAGCTTCTGAGGGGTTCCTGCTCTTCCTTGTTCTTCTGCCTCATCTCTGCTGTTCTGGACAAAATGCTACCCACATTATGCAATTACATGTGGAGGCAGCACAGTGCAGGGGTGGCTGCTTTCGCAAACTCTCCAGGACCACCCTCCATACTTGTCCTCACCTGTGAGTGCCAAGGGTTCCCCTTGTCTTCCTCCTGGAGTTGTTTACTGCTGCCTCTCTAAGATGTTGGGGCCCTGCACAGCCACACATAGGTCTTTCACGGAACCCCAGTTTCTTCTGCCATGAACCGCTCACCACCTCCCTGCCATGGCTATAGCTACAGAGAGGATGAGGGACACAGGGAATGGATCTGATAAACAGTGACATGCTGTAAAACAACAAAATCAAGGTCAAGCCTTATCAGCAGGCCACCAGTAAAGCGTAAGTGGGTCCCTCCTGTCTTTATCTGCTCTCAGGATGTGTTGTCTCTGCTGTAAGGAGGAAGTAATCCAGGCCAACACAACCACACTTTGAGCTAGGAGGGTGGGGATGGTGTCTGTAGACTCTAAGATTTAAATTGAGTTACATATACATAAAAGTACATAAACCTCTAATGCATAACTTGATGCATTTTTACCAATGTATGAATGCATTAGCTCCCACTAAATATCCCATCCGCTCACTGCTAACACCATACATGAGTTTTGCAGGTCCTTGAGCTTTATATAAAAGAAGTCATCCAGGACATAGCCTTGTGTCTGGCTTCTTTCAGTCAACATTTCTGAGATTAGTCCATGTTGTTGCAACTAGCCATTTCCTTTACTCTATTGCTATGCCACTAAATGAATGCACTACAGTTCACCCATTCTTCTGTCAGTGGTCATCTGGGCTGTTTCCAGTTTCCAGCTATTATGAACTCTAGGGCTGTGAACATTTTGGTACATAGTTTGGGTGGGCATCTGCACTCTTAGATTTCTCTTGTATGGAAACCAGGAGTGGAAATGCTGGCAGACACACAACCAGCCTTAGAATATGCCATGGAGCCTCCCGTATGGCTGTTCCTATGCCCACTTTCTCTAGCAATGGCCTGGGATTTTTTTTGATGCTACTAGCCTCTTTTCTCACCAAGTACAACACAAAAGAATGAGCATGTACTGTGGTGTCAGGCAGATCTCAGTGCGAGACTAACCCCTGCCACCTACCTGAGCTATGCTGCACACACTAATTAACCCCTCTGAGCTTCACTCATCCTGGGGCTCACTACCCTTCTTGGCTGGCATTGGTGTCCATTCCAAATCCAGAGTCCACATGTCAGGTATTTGCAGGAAAGAGTGAACACTCTTTCCCTCCCTCTCCCCGACACCTAGGGCCCCCCAGTATGCAGTCACCCAGGCAGCATCCCCAGCCCTCTCCCCAGTGGAGTCCTTCACAATTCCTGTGTCTATGACCCTGAGAATCTGTTTGTTACTGATTTGTGTCACAGGCTGCTTTTGTGCATCCCACTTCCAGGAACAGGGGAGGGTGAGAGGTGCATCTCTGTGTTGCATCTCCATTGTAAAAAGCAGCCTCCTCCAGGGCCAAACCCACCACCCACAGCCAAGGGCAGATTAATAGCGAGCACATCAGACTGGCATGGAGCCACAAGAGGGGTTCCCACCCATGGAACTCACCTTCACTCCAAACAGCTTGTCCTCAACCAAGCTCTGAGAAGTCAGGCAAAGAGCCAGCAGCAGGCATGGCCTGTCCGGAAGGAGTGGGCTTGGGCAGAGACCCATATTCTGGAGAAGCCTCTGAACAATCACAAATAGAGTGGGGTAAGGGGACGCCCCCTCCGGTAAATGTGGGCACCTTCCCTTCTGGGGCCACAGCCAGGCCATGGCTCCCCCCACCATCCCCCACGCCAAGGAGGAATGATTAAAACATACACACAGAGACCAAGGAAAACCCAGGGGCGAAGCCAAGGAGCTCAGGAAGGATCACCTCTTTTATTATCCCAAAATGCAAAGTATTGAAGGCACTTGCAATAACAGGGGTAGGGGTGGGAGAAGGACAGGAATGGGAGGTCAGTGTCCCAGCACAGAGGTAAATCAACCGCCCTGCCTAGTTACCACCTGGCCTAGAGAGAAAGAAAAGCTACAAGGCCAGGTCTGAAGCCAGCTAGGGTGTCTAGCTCTACGAAAGATCAAAATCCATTCTACAGAAGATTAGGAAGTTAGGAGCACACAGGGGCAAGGGCAGGGGCCAACAGTCCTGAGTTAGTGGTTCTAGGAAGAACACGAAGCCCTCAGGGACCCTGCTGGAAGAGGTCTCGATACATCTCGATGAGACGAGCAGCCTCGCGCTGGCCGGACAGCAGAGCACCGTGAGTAGTGGAGTAGTACTTGCGGTGGGTGGCCTCCCCCGAGAACAGCACCTGCATGGGCTGGGTAGGGGGTTAGAGGAGCTGAGCTCCCTGTCTGCCAGGAACCCCATTCCTACTGCAAAGCAGAGCGGGGGCCAGCCGCAGCTGGATGCAGGTATTGCTACTTCCACACGCTGAGGAGCTGCCACCCCCTGGCCACCTTCCCCTGCTCCTTCCCCAAACATCCAGGCCTCAAGACTCCCTGTCCAGGGGCTGTCACAAGCCCTGGCTCTGCAGTCTCAAAGGCTATGTGTGCCTCTTGATAGTGAACTGGGGACAAATGGATTAGCCTCCCTAAGCCTTGATTTTCTCCTCTCCCCAATGGGTTGATGCCACCTATATCTGCGGGTGGTAGGGATTAAATGAAATTACATTTCTAAGTGCCTGGTAGAACATACTCAGTAAAGTTAGGTGGTAATTTAACAAACCTTTATGGAGCCCCTACTAGGGTCCAGAGACTGTTCTGGAAACTTAGATGATAAAAGGTGACCAGGCTGCTGCTTTGTGGTGCCTCTGTGCTGGTGGGGAAGCCAGACACGAAACCCAATTACTAAACAGCATCATACAGGCCATAATGCATGTGTGGATGAGGTGCTGAAAGCTCAGAAAAGCAGCCCAGTGCTTGAGGATCCCACAAAGCTTCCCAGAGGACAGGATCTTTGGACTGATTTGCAGAGGATGCTGGATGAAATGGGCAAAGGACATAGGGACTGAGGGAAGAATGTAGGCAAAAATGCATCACATGGGAGGACAGTGAAAATTCTGGTGCACTCAGGCTCAGCCTGGAGAGATCAGGCTGTCTACCTGAGGCCTAGCAAAGTTCAAGTCCTTGTACCCCAAGCCTGCACGTGAACTTCATCCTGGTGTCTCTCACGCTGCCTGTGCCAAGATCCAGCACAGATCCTGATGGAAGACAGAGGGTTTAACCCAGCTGTCTGCAGGTGAGGCCGAATCCCACCCACAAGGAATCCACAGAGGCGGCTCAGTGGAAAGGGCTGAGAGGCCTGTGCCCAGGTCCACCTCGCTCCTCTTTCTCAGTAAGAAAACCCTGATTTCCAACTGGGTCCAGTGTCATCCCAACTGAAATGTCATGGCCCAGCCTCTCCAACAGCGTGGTACGGTCACATTGCTAAGTTCGGGCTAAGGAGCTTCAGGTGTACTGTTGCTTCGGGACTGTGTCTCAGCCCCGAGGGATCACCCTCTGTGTTCAGTGTTCCTCCTCCCTCCAGCCTTAGATGTAGATGTAAGAGCCAGAGCCTCTGCAGCCCTCTTGGACCACAAGGTGGTCCTGGAGAAAATAGCCAGGGCTAAGGGTGCCGGGTTCTGACGCCTTCCTCCAAATTTCCTTTTGTGTATCAGAAGTAAACCTCTGTCTGCTTAACCCAGTTATTTTCAGTTTGCTTTGCTTTTTGTTAATGCACTAGTCCTGAGGCAGATGACAAGAGCTTTGCTTTTTATGAAAATGGTTGTGGCAGCAGCAAAGGCCTCTCTGAGGACCTCTTTCCTTCTCCCTGTATGAACAGCCAGGCAGACATAGTGCACCTTGGTTAATAAAATCTCCTTCACCAATTAACCACGAATTATTTTAAATACAACTCTGTTGGGGCTTTGACATTTATTGTATGTGTTCACTTAGTGGAGAAAACTCAAAATCTACTTTATTGGAGCAAAAATATATATTTCTCTCTGATCTACTATTTCTTATGTACAGCTGCCATAATTTTGGGCTGGGCAGTGTTCTCAATTTTATTTCCTAAAATATACTGGGAAAACATTTCCATTGAATCAGTGCTGTCCAACAGAACATTCTATGACACTGGAAATATTTTGTAGCTTCATAATCCAATATAATAGCCACTTGCCACATGTGGCTACTGAACTTAAAATGTAACTACTGCCTCCAAGGTATTCCATTTTTGATTCATTCAAATTCCAATGAATTAAATTAAGTGTGGCCAATGGCTACCATACTGGCCAGTTTTCATAACCCCAAAAAAGCATTTAAAGTTTTTATTTGGTTCCATTTCTTCTTTCAGATGTTAAGTGTACACTGTTGCTTGTTTTCTACCTACTCCATCCCTGCCTGTCTATAGTTAGCACCTCCTAGTGAACACTACCTACCCCAGCCCTGAACCAGACACACAAAACTCCTACTCACACCCCGGGGCCCATCCTCACTGCACGCAGCCCCACTCACCGCGGTCTTGGAGCTCTCTGTGTAGGGCAGCGGCTTGGCCAGCTTCTCCACGTCTGCCCCACTTGAGCCCACCTGCGTGTATGAGTAGGAGCCTCGGAAGTAAGGGTTGCTACCCCAGGCCGAGCGCAGGATTCGCCGAGGTTTTGGAATGTTGGGGTTCCCTGTTGGGAAGTCAAAAGAGCCAAGGGGAGGGAAGGTAAGAAATGACTGCATATAGAAAACACCCCAGAATGGACAACTGCACCCCACCTTCAGGGCTCCAGGAAGACCAGGCTCCAAGGACAGGCATGGAGGAGGGAAGGAAGCTGGGGCTCTAGCTGTGTACCCACGCTCATCACTTCCTCGTGAACACCAGCAAAACACTCCAACTCTTGGGGCTTTCTGTCTCTCTGTCTTTGTCTGTCAGCCTCTGTCTGTCTCTCTGTCTCTCTGTCTCTCTCTCTCTCTCTCTCTCTCTCTCTCTCTCTCTCTTCCAGTGCTAGGGATGGATTCCAGGTCCTTACACATGCTAGGCAAGTGCTCTGCCACTGAGCTACAGCTCTAGTCCTTGTAATTACTTTTAAGACAGGAAATTTAAGGGGAAAGGGGTTATACCTCAGCAGTAGAGCACTTGCCCAGCACACATGAGGCCCTGGATATAATCCCCAGCACTGCAAAAAAACAAAAAACAAAAAACCAATCATGTTTCTCCTTCTAATGTCAAGAGTTCCTTGAACTTCTTCTAGAATAATGGGTGGACAATGCTCAACTAAGAATCACAGAGCAAAACACAAATCCACCTCTTAGCAAGACTATGAGTAGGAAATGAGTGACTGGTGCCGATGCCTGCTTTTACCGTTAGCCCTGAGCAAGAGGAGAGATACCAAGCCCATTATCTTGAGTGTTCCAAGTTCAAACTGGGAGATGGTTCAGCAGTTTGGGAGCCAGAGGCCAAGCATGGTGCCTGCAGTGGCTCTCCTGTGAGCACAGCCACTTCATCTCACAGTCTGGGCAGGGAGAGCTGCCAGGTCTAGCAGACGATGACAACTGAGGAGGGGGCTAGGCAGGACAGGCGCAGCACACCTGTGAACTGACGCAACATCTCTGTGCAGATCTCGGCCACTGCCTCGTCATCACACCTCTCCATGACAAGGGCCTCCTCCCCACAGATCCAGCCACTCAGCACATGGCCATAGCGCTCAGGGGGGTAGAGGACGTCGAAGCCACAGATTTTGCGGTACCACTGCTCAGGTGGGTAGGTGAGGGTGTGGCTCTCAGCCTCATCCTCCCACACAAACTGCAGGCTGTTGCACTCAGGACCCCAGAAGGGCTCCTCAAATTCAAGGAAGATCTTGTCAGTGGTGCCAATGCCCAGGCGGTGGATGGCAGCCACCTTTTCTGTGGGCAGGCCCGGCTGGAAGAAGCTGGTGTACTGCCTCTTGAGCACACCCAGGGACACGGTCACAATCACGTGGTCTGCTGGGATCACCTCGCAGTCTTCGCACTCCACCACCACCGGCCACTGCTCATCCTCATCCCATCCATGCCCCTGGGAACTCTCTCCACTCTGGTTGTCCTCCCCTGTGTCGTGATTGTGGTCACCCTTGTCCCGAGGCTGGATCTCAGGACCCCGGGGGCGGGCAGAGGCCTGGTCCCAGTGAATACACCGGACAGGTTTCCCCAGCTGGATTACATGGGCCGGGATGCCCTCAGCCAGCAGCTCCACGACCCGCATGAAGCCTGAGGGGATGACGTGGTGGGCACCAGGGATCTCGGTCCACTCCCCGAAGGCGCTCAGGGATACTTCGTCTATGCTGTGTGAGCTGCTCTCACAGCTTTCTACCTGCAGGAGGACCAGAGAGAAGCCAGATGACACTAGCATCAGCCAGACAAGGAACAAGAGCTCTATACAGCACAACCCTCCACTGACCCAGTGCCCCCCAGAACTGTCTTCTTCACTCTGGCACCTGTACTCCACAGCAAAGTTACCTTCAGGTACTGCTGCATCATGGCAAGTTTCAGGCGCTTGGTGGTCTCCGGGTCATCAGGCTCATCCCTGACGCGGTTGCGCACCTCCTCCCGGGTGAACACCCCAACGCTGTTCTGACTCTCCGCATTGACTGGTTTACCATGCCGGAAGAACTCCTGGGTCAAGTTATAGACCTGCCAGAGAGACCCAGGACACTGAAAATACACTACCATATTGCACTTACCACCCCAGACAGGGGCCTGACGCAAAAGTCACCAGTTTCCAGGTGCCTCGGCACTGCAACCCCTGAGCTCTGAGGGAGGCTTCAGCATGCCAGAGGCTGCAAATCATTTCTGCAGGCACATTTCAGCAACAACTCCAGCCCACACCTCAGTGACAGTGATGATTGGTCCCTTGGAACAGGGTACTTCTGCCTCCCCTGCCTACCTATAGGTAGCCCACCAAACACCTCCCCCAAGAAGGTGAGCCATGCTGGGGGCAGGCCCCACATTCACTCAACACGCACTTACTGGGCTCCATGCTAGACATGATTTGTGCAGTGAGAAGAAAGACAGAGCCCCCAGCGTCAGCTCACATTCAAGTTGGCTGTTTCCACAGGACCTGCTGTGATCAGAAGGAACCTAGGGTGTGCGATCAGCCCAGATAACTCAAGAGACTCAGGAGATGGTGGGGATGGCAGAGAGAGTCAAAGATGAGGAGGGGGCGATGCACTTGGGAAACTTAAAGTGGGTCAGTCTTGGAGCAAGGAGAGAGAACGCTGCAAGAGATGACTTTGGAAAGGCAGGCAGGGACCGGGTCACGTCAAGGACACTGGACTCAACCCAAGGCCTTGGCATCCCTGAAAGACTGAGATCAGGAAGGCAGCCCAATCCCCACCCACTACTGTTCCTCCCAGGACACTGGCAAACATGGGTGCCTTGGCCGAACCAATGTGGCTGAGCTGACTGGTGGTGTGAAGAGTTGGGATTTGGTCATCACACAATCATGGGAACAAGGTCTGCCCTGTACCCCAGCCTCGGGACAGGTCCTGGGAACACAATGTGAAGGAAGGTAGCAGGACCAACTGCTATCACCACGCCCACCCCCACCAGTCCACTCAAGGGAAAGGCCTCCTCCACATGAGATAGAAACATGAATTAAGCATGCCTCTGAAGTATAAATTACACAGAAGGAAATGAGTTAAAGTGTTTGTTTGTCTTCCCTGCAGTCACAGGATGCTGGGTGTTCAGCCTTAACTGGAATCCTCAGCAAATTCCGCACACTGGACCAATGGCAAGGAGTCAAGCTCTCAACTTGTCTCCTCCTCCATGGGTTTTTCCTTGAGCGATAAGCAACATGGCAGCGAGTCCTCAGCTCATGCTAGGGAGAGGCCCAGACACCCAGCTGAGGAGTAACAATATAGGCCGGCTCTGTGGTCCTTTGTGCCTGCCACCACCTGGGGCAGCCTTAGCTGAACATGGGTATATCATGTGGATACCCTGTTCCAAGGTGTCCTGGATTAAATAACAACTTCCTGATATGAGCCCAGAGCAATGGGACAGGTCTGTGGCAGAGAATACCACCCCCATTCTTATTAGGCACTTTTCATTAGGCTGAGTCCTCTCAACACTAGGAAGGAAAGTAATGGTCAGAGAGGCTTAATCACTTGCTCAAGATTACACAGCTGGCCTGGGATTTAGCTCAGTGGTTCCACCACCTGCCTCAAAAGTGCAAGGTCCTGAGTTAGATCCCCAATACCAAAAAAAAAAATTACCCATCTAATAAATGAACTTAGCCATGTAATTCTGAACTTGTAGAATTCATATTCAAATCAAGATAGTATTCCTAAACTCCATATGAGGGCCAGGGATTTAGCTCAGTGGTTTTGCCGCCTCCTGCACAAGCGCAAGGACCTGAATTCGATCCCTGGTACCAAAAAAAAGTGAACTGTATCTAAACTCCATATGACACTGCTGTACACATTCATTTGTTACAAAATATAGTATATTCAAACGGGTGGCTCTTCAAAGTCAGCACCCTCAGAGGCTGCTTATTGATCATGAAGCCACCCTGGGGCAGGGCTTCACATGCTGAGAACACAGTTCTGAAGAATGGCCTCCAGTATTGGTTAAAGGGCCTCACGAGGAAATCCTGACCTCATGGTTACACTTCCTCCTTCAGACTGAAAGCATCACCACCCAGATCAACAATCCACTTTTTCCACTCTCTTTTACAGGACTCACACTCTCATCTTTCAAAAATCAAGCTGACCAGAAGGTAGTAATGATCTACCCTAAGATGTGGTATACACACCCAGCCATAAAAAAGGATAAACTTGAGTCATTTGTAGGAAAATGGATGGATTTTTGAAACCATAACACTAAGTAAAATAAATCAGACACAGAAGGTAAATATCACATAGTTTCCCTAATATGAGAAACACAAAATATAAATAATTTAAAAAGCAAAATAAAAACAAGATGGAAGAAAACAGGGAGGTGGACTCTGGAGATGAAAAGGGAGTCTGGGGAAGGAAGGGGAATATGGGGAGTGAAAATGTTCAAGGTGCAATATGTATATGTACCAAAAGCCTGGGATACACGCAATTATTATGTATCACAAACATACACTAATACACATTTTTAATTTTTTTTTAAAAGAGAATTTAAAGAACAAGTTGTAGTCCCCGAACATCATTCTCAGGAATCATCCATGCTTAAAGTTCACAACAGCCTGGGAAACAGGGGGAGACCAGGAAGGGCTACTTTGAAGAGTACAGGTTCTCATCTGATCATTAATGATTTTACCTCTTTGCACATGAGTGAAAATGCACAATAGCACAGAACTGCCCACAACATTCCTTGTCAATGCCTAGACACAAAACACTGAGTGAGCTAGTCTTCCACAAAGCAGGGACCAGCCCAAAGCAAGAGATTAGAAAATGTACAGAGAGTGCCTGCTAGCCCATCAACTGATCTGGAGTACAGGGTCATTACCTTACAAATGACAAGCAGTCACAAAACAATGACTACACATTTCATGGCACCTTGCTTGTGCAGTGCAGTTCACAGCACCACTGAGAGAAAGTAAAAATAGTAACTTATTAAAACCCAAAACAGTTCAAGGAGATATTTATAGTGGGGAAGGATGCCATCACTATTTCTATTCAACACTAGAATGAGATACTAACCTTTATAATAAGGTAAGAAAAATAAATAAGCATTCAATACAATAAGCACTAGTATAGAAACCTCAAATTAAATATTTAGTTTTTTAGTATTACTAGCTGCATTTCAAGTGATCAAAAGCCTCATTTGGCTAATGACTATGCTACTGGACAGTGCAAGTCTAAAACACTTCTGTCACTGCGTCAAGTTCTACTGGACAATGCTGGTCTAAGGAGTACAAAGAAAAAAGAATTCTCATTTTTTGTATAGGATTATATACATAAATACTAGAATGTTAATAGAATATAAATTAATATTAACATGTTATTAGAATTAAAATAACAATTCAGCAAAGGAGTTAAAATCAATGTATAAAAATCAATTCCATTGGACTGGAGATGTGGCTCCGTAGTAGAGCACTTGCCAAGCCCGCATGAAGCCCCAGGTTTGATATGGAGCACCACAAAAAAACAGAAAAAAAATGAAATCAGTCTTATTGCTATATACCAGAAACAATTAGAAAATAAAATTTTTAAAAGATTAGTTATAAGAGCACCCAAAAATGAGCACAGCAACAACAATCACCACCCAAGTATTTTGTAATAATTCTAACAAATGATGTTGGAGGCCTTTGGAGAAATATTTAATCGTACATATCAATAATCCCTTCCCGGGCTGGGGATTTAACTCAGTGGTTTCGCCACCTACTGCGCAAGCGCAAGGACCTGCTTTCAATCCCCGATACCAAAACTGCTAATAATAATGATAACAATCCCTTCCCATGGGGATGTAGCTCAGTGGCACTGCGCCTGCCTGGAAAGCACAAGGTCCTGAGTTTGATCCCCAGTACCACACACAAAAAAAATTAATAAATGCCTTCCTAGTACCTCTCTGCTTGTCATTTTCATTTTATCCTCAAACTGTTTGGCTCAGAGAGTGCAAAGACACAAGCAGGATCACAGAAGACCCACCAGGTCCCCTAACGCCCCATGTGCCCCTTGCCCCGCCGGCCCCCTCACCTCGTTGTATAAATCGCTGAATTCCTCAACCACATCCTTGGGGATCCTGCGGCTGCGGTTGGTAAGGTAGCAGGCCACGCCATTCTTGGAGTAGAGGCTGATGCGGCCCACGCTGCGCTCACCATCGGTTGTCTCTTCCAAGAGGCCGTTGGCTTCTGCTAGATGATAGACAGGATTCCCATGGGAGCCATGGATCCAGGTGGCTCCCAGCTCAAAGGTGGCGTGTCCTGATGGTGACAACAACAGGCCCTTAGAGGGGCAGGGACTGCTACAGGCAGGGCCGGAACACAGCCTTCCTGCCTTCCTCCAAGAACATCCTCCCGCCTCCCACGAGGGCAGGAAAGGGCTTAAGAGTCCCCTGAAGGAAACCAACCAAAGGCTTCAGGGGAAAGTTCCCAATGAAACCCTCTTTACAGCTGAGATGAATGCCATGCAGAATGACTCTGGAATGTGCCCAGAGCCAGTTAGAAGGCTCTCCTCTTCCAGTCACACTTTCTTCCAAGGTGACACCAGATACCAGACCCCCATCCTCCCAGGTGCCTCCCCAGCCACGAGGAATGCCGTGGTCACCTGGTACAGCAGTCCCAGTGAAGCACCAAGGTCCTCATCCAGCCCTACTCCAACTCCTCATCACCCCCTCAACCCAGAGTCTAACCCTTCTCCCAGGCAGAAAATGGTCCCCCCCAACACAGTCTAGGGCAGAAGAGACAGGGCCAACATCCCAATTTGGAAGACTCCTCCCCAGAGCAGCCAAAAACAGACCTCCAAGAAAAAAGGAGCTCTCAAATCCTTTGGCACAGGGGCAAAAGACTGAGAGTCTGTCTGGGGCAGGGGCCACTCCGGGGTTCAGGTTGAGACAGGCCTGGGAACAGGTTCCACTTCCTCATCCAAGGGACCAGGCCCCTGCCCCATGCCTCAGCCTCAATTTCCTCATATGATGCTGCAGGGACTGTGACACATTTATTTCCTTCCCTGCCTGGCTCCTAAGAAGCCGAAACAATGCCAGGAGGATAGATAGACACATTTTTTTAGTGTTGTGTTTTATTTGTGCAGGCCTGGTTCAAGATATATGTGGTAAATTTCTTGCCAAGATGGTCACAGTAATTCCTTCTACCCTTGTACCCACACCCCTTGACAATGTGACTGTGCCATTACTCCCACCCTGATGTGGGGGTCTGTTTCCTAGCCCTGGAAGCTGGGCTGGCCTTGTGACTTGCTTTGATTAACAGAATGTGGTGAAAGTGATATTTGTGGCTTCAGAGCCAAGGCTTCCAGAGCCCTCATGGCTTCCACTCTCACCCTCTAGGATGTGACGGCCACGGAAAGAAACCCAGACATATCCTGCTGGAGACACATGGCCCAGCCAAAAGCCCATGCTACCCACAGACATGTGGGTGAGGCCACCTCAGATATTTTAACCAACATCAGAAAACCTTTGGGGGTGCCCTACAGGGGACCCAAGGAGGGGCCAGCAACAGACCCACTTACCTGAGTCCTAACCACATTTCTGACAAGAATTTGAGCAAATGAAAGGATCCTGTTTTAAGGCATCCCACTTGGGGGCAGTTTGTTATGCAGCAATATGTATCTGACACATTCTAACAGTTAGCACTATTAGCCCTCACCCCAAGAACTGGGCATGCACTCCTGCTTTTCATGCCTTCCTTCCTTTTCCTGGGCTGCTTCTAATTAAACTGCCAGTTACTAAAAATATCCCCATATACACATACATGCCAAAAACAAGAAAAAATGCAACCTTATGCTGCCAGTAAGACAGTAATTCCTGGTGTCTCTGGAAGAGGCAGGGAGGTACAAGCCCCTTTGACCAGGAAAAGTGGGCCAACTGGAGGGCTCAAGTCCAGGCACTCTGCCTGAGGGGGTACCTGGCTGCCACTGAAGATACTCATACACCAACCCTCCTCCAGCTTGGGGCTCCCCAAAGTGTCTGCTCAGCACTCTGAAGAGGAACCTGTTCCAGGCCAAAGCAGGAGCTCTAAGTCACACAACCACTGAGAAGCCCCAAAGCAAGGTCTCTTCCTGCCTCGGGATACTCAGCAAACAGGCAGAGGTGAGCAGTGCGAGATCAGGAGCAAAGTCAGCGGTCTACTTCTTTCTATCCTCAGGCATTACCAGGAGGTGGGGACCCCAGAGCAAGCCCCTCTCCCAGGGTATTTCTTGCCCTCTCCTATATGGCCAAGTCTGCCACCTTTGCCACATCTGTGTATCCAAAGGACCCCAGGCACCATCTCCACATTGACCTCATAAACACTTTGTGACTTCCAGCCTCTGGCCCTCAACTCCTGCTCACTCTTTCCACCGACAAGTTCAAAGCCATCATTTCATGCTGTGGCAGGTCCAGCTGGAACAGGGCTCTCAGACCTGCGCGTCGGCACACACGACACAGGCACGCCCACCCTTGCCTGGCATGCTCTCCCTCTCCGTGCTGTTCCTCACACCTGTCATTTCGCACCAGCCACCCCTCCTTCTTCCCTCCACCTCCCGACTCCCACTACCACCATCACCCACCTGCACCCACACCTGTCCACAAACCTTCCTACCCAGCCTCCTGCAGCCTCCTGCTGGGACCATCATCTCCCTGGCACACACAGCATAACTCAGCTGTCAGCTGCCACTGTGGCCAGCCCATCTGTCTCCTGTTTCTATATCAGACAAAATGGCCCTGCCCTTCCCCAAGGCTCCCAGCCAGCTAACCAGGTGTTAGCAAAAAGTCCCAGGGCTTCCATGGGCTGCCCCAGGGTTATGGGTACATTGGGTGGCATTCTCCTCCTCACTGCCAGCAGACATTCCAGTGTGTGCCAGGGGAGGAGGATGCAACTTTGTACGCACCTTCGAGGAGCTGCTCTAGGGAAAGCTCTTAATGTGATCAATGTTTCTGCAAAACGAGAGGTCATGTGGGTCCTCACCTCTGCCAGTCTCAGCCTGACCACTCACTTCTCTGAGCAAGTGAGCACAAAGGCTCTGCCTGGCCTTGCTGGTTGCAGTGGGGACAAACTCACATGCAGTCTCCTCTAGCAGGACCATGTCACCCACACACTGTAGGCCACCATGTGTTGCTGTATGGGGTCATTTTTATAGTCTTTACCTGCTCAACCCCTCACTGGTCAGATCCACCACTGGCTGGGAAGCCATGACCTCTAACTGCATTTCATGTAACATATCTCCTGGCATTTCTAGGACCTCTAGCAAAACCTCCCCACTCCAGGGGCAAGTCTCTTACTGGCTGCTTTCTCCAGCGTCCTCATTATCTGCAATCTGAACAGATATTCACAATCTCAAGACCCAGTCCATTGATCTTGAGAAGGTCCCAAATCCCCTTCCACCTCTGCTAACCTAAGCTCCTACTGCCCAAGGGCTAGCACTCTGCCAGGAAACAGTAGTTCACATTCAAATGTAGAATTCTCCTTCTGTGATATAGAAACTGGCCAGCCCAACACCAAGAAAACTTGCTGCTGAGTGTCTCCTCCCTCCTAAGCCCTGTGAACCCTGGTCATGCACCAAGTCAGCATTCTCCAAAACTGGAGGTCAGGGCCCCACCATGCTGCCATCAAAGGGCTGCTGCGGGGGTAAGGAACTTTCTGGAAAATTCCCAGTCGGGTTGCATGATGGAATACTTATTTCATAGAAGGAGCTCAAAATAATGAGATTTCTGGCAGGACTGGGAGTTTACAGGATAAAAGGTGCCCAAGGGAGGTGGCTTGGTAAGGGTCAAGCTTACCGAGTTTCACGCTTTGCACGCGGCCTCCGATGCGGCTAGAAGCCTCGAGGACAGTGACATCTGTGAAGCCCTGCTCCAGAAGCGCTTTGGTTGCAGCCAGGCCAGCCAAGCCAGCACCAATCACCACAACTCGAGGCTGTCCCCTTCTCCGCAGGCCACAACTGAGAGGGTCATCCGCACTTTCGCCACTGGATTCACAACTTTGCATACCGTCCGCACTCACCTCCTAGGAACCTGCATGAGAAAGGTGTCATGGCTTACCTGCTCCAAGGCGCCTTCAGGAGCTCCCACAGGCACTAGGCCCTCCAGGGGGGACAGGAAGTCCTCTGGCCTCCTTCCTAATGACCTGGACAAGAAAAGCTATCTCTACAGGATGCAGAGAAGGAGGGAGGGAGGGGAAAGAGGGAGAAAGAATGAGGAAATAAGAAAGGAAAGGAGGAATATATTTGGGTTCCCCTACCGGCAGGCAGGAGATGCAGTCCATACTAAGCCCCTGCCATCCATCAATCCCACCCCCAATCTGTTAGGCATCTTCCCTCCCCACAGTACCCAAGAGGCCAGTGAAGAGAAGACCAAGGCCAAAGTCAGGAGACAATGACTAGCTCAGCCCAACATAGTGCTGTGGGCCAATCTCTGAGTGCTCATACAAACCCCAGGATCCTCACACATACCCAAGGGCACTTTCACAGACCCTGAAGTATTTGCACCAGCCCTGGGGTGCTCACACCAACCCCAGGATACTTGCACACACAACACTGGCCTCTGCTATCTTTTCCTTGCCTATCTGTCTCTCTGTCTCCGTCTCTGTCTCTGTCTCTCTCTCCCTCTCTCTGTCTTTCTCTCTCTCTCTTCCTCACCACTTCTCTTCTCTTCTGGCTTTATCTTGGTCTTTCACAGCCTCAAGGAAGCAGCAATTTGATGGGAAGGACTAAATCCCACCCTTCCCCCAGAAAGTGCCACAAGGCTGCTATCTGATAAGCCTCCTATTCGGCTATTCCGGGTAGGCTGTTTTCCCCAGCCACCCAGCCCCTCAGTCACCACAAAGCAGCAAGGATCCCAGGAAACAGTGGACCATGAGGACCCATGGCACCAGAGCCAGACATCAAATTGACAGTTACACTAAGCCAGCTTGCTCAGAGACGCCAGACTAGGGAGGGCTGATGCCAGGAGGCGAAGGGGGCGCCTGAGTTCAGCCCTAGGGCTGGAAGATACTACTCTTTATTCTCGGAATGATTAGGAGGTGTCTGGGGACCATACTGGGGGCCACTCAGCTCTGATCCTTTCCCTGTTGTTTCTTCAACCTAAGCAACTTGGATTCCGATTGCTTTTGCTGAGATCTGAGTAGCAGAAGTTGCAGAATCTAATAGTATCCAGGATCTAGCAGGAGAACAAATGCAGCAACCCCAGGACAAAGAAAAACCTGTCATCTGCACCTAAGAGCTGAGCATGACCCTTCCTAGTACACAGCAATCCATTCCAAAGAATACATCCAAGAAGCTGGGCATAGTGGTGCATGCCTGTAATCCCAGCATTCTGGAAGGCTGAAGCAGGAGGATCACAAGTTTGAGCCTAGCTTATGCAACTTAGCGAGTTATTGAGACCCTGCCTCAAAAAATGAAAAAGGGCTGAGGATATAGCCCAGCACAAAGGCCCTAGGTTCAGTCCTCAGTACCACAAAGAAAAGTATGCCAAAATACAACCAAATAGACATGCTAAAGAATATCCACAGTGGTTTATTCATAATAATCAAAATGCAGAAATAACCCAAAGGTCCATCAACAACAGAATAGATAAAATACAATGTGCTATATGTACTATATTCCTATAAAGGAATATTCTTGAGCAATAAACACAACTAAACTACTCCTATCGACACAGATGGACCTCAAGATATGACACTGAGCAAAAGAAGCCAGGAAAAAAAGCACTCCATTTCCACGAAGTTTAGGAAGAGGTAAATGGAATCTGTATTCCTATAATAGAATATTCTTTTCTTTTCTTTTTTTTTTTTTTTTGTACCAGGAATCAAACTCGGGTCCTTGCACTTGCGCAGCAGGCAGCAAAACCAATGAGCTAAATCCCTGGCCTCTATAATGGAATATTCTTGAGCAATAAACAGAACTAAACTACTCCTATCTACACAGATGTACCTCAAGATATGACATTGAGCAAAAGAAGCCAGGCAAAAGAGCACTCCATTTCCACGAAGTTTAGGAAGAGTAAATGGAATCTGTGAAGACAAAGGTCAGAAGACAGGCTACCAGAGAGCACAAATGACTGAGAAGGGTCAGGAGGGAACTTTCTGCAGAGGAGGAAATTTTATCTTGATCTCAGTGGTAGTTACAGAACATAGACGTAAAGACTCATAGACCTGTATTTTTAAGATCTGTGTAGGGGCCGGGGATTTAGCTCAGTGGCGCCGCACCTGCCTGGCAAGCACAAGGTCCTGAGTTCAGTTCCCAGTACAGAAAAAAAAAAATCTGTGCAATTCACTGCATGCATGTATGTCTACTTCATTACCAAAATACTTGCTCTTGCCTTCTAATCCAGCCATCGATGGATCAAAGGCTGGCACACAGACCTCCTTCTCTGATCTGCCTACTGAGGTTTCCATTCTACCTGCAACAGTGTCCTCTAAAGTTGATTCATCACAGGTTTAGCAAACAGTATTTTTTCAAAACAGGCTCAGGCCAACAGGATGCTTCTGGCATCTCCCACCTACCCCTTCTACCGACCCACTCCAATTCCAGGGCCTGGACAGAAATGCCAATCGCCTTCCAAATGCCCAGAGACCCAGGGTGGCCATCTGGTGTTCCCTAGATGACCGGAAGGTGGCGCCCAAGTCCCGGAAGCTCTCTTAGGCAGTCTTCACTTTCAGGAGCAGAGGCTCCCAGCCTCCCCTCCAAGAAAAGCTGTGCCCAAGCTTTCCCAGGGGATTAGACCACTGGTCCTGTTAGGTCCTCCTCCACGCTCCCCTGGGTGCATCCCAGGGTCTTGTGGGTCAGGGCTGGCTCAGTCCTCCCTCCCACCCTTTCCCTCTTCCCTACCCCAGGTTCTCCTAACTGCGGACTAAATTTAGAGGTGAGGATGTGGCTGCCCGCACGCGGCGGGCTGGGTCAGCGATGATGCCACCGGATGTCTGCCAGCCAGCGCGGACGCTGTGTCAGGTTTGTAAACACCCGGCGTGCTGCTGTGCAGGGCTCCGCGCCAGCTGCAGTGACGCCACCGCTGCCGGGCACCCCGCGACGACGTGGCGCCGCTGCCGCCCCGCCCCCACGCCCCAGCTCCCCGGACCGCCCCCCACAGGCCACCCTCTTACCCAACATCATTCACAGTCCAGAGGTGTGGGTGGCTGCGGTGTGCACAACCTTACTGATGGGACCTCATCTTACAAAGCTACTGTGGAGTCCAGGGTAACAGGCATTAAACTGGGGATCCTGCCATCACAGAACCCACCGGACTCCCTAGGGCACCACTTCTGAAAACCAAAGGACTGGATAAGCCTGGACAGGGGGAGGAAGGCTTGCTGCCAGCTACCTAACCTCCCCACTGCCCCAGGGACATGCCCATCAAGGCCAGATTGTCCTTGCTACACTGTTGCAGCAGTCAAGTAAGGACCCATGTAGCTATCACAAGATTGTCAGCCTTTTTCAAGGGCCTCATGTAAGAAACTAATGTGTCAAGTCCTCTAGGTACACTAGACAAAGCCTTGTGGAATGGACCATGGGAAATGTGGGCAGGCAATGGTTTTTAGATGACTGCAGAAGGCACCTCAGCTCCCACACTAGGTCTCAGAGACCTTGCACTCACAGAGACATCCCATAGGCAATGTCAGGTAAAATCCTGACACTGAATGTGTCAGTGGGGGCTTCCTGGGCAACCAGCCTCACAGGACAGCCAACCTCACAGTCCTGACCCTTCCATAGGCCTTATCTAGAACAGCCCCATCAAGTCCCTGGACCCCAAGAAGCTAGAGGAGCCCCCACACAATCCATAGAGGGCAGAGAAATGAATCTGCTCCGAGACCCCCTTATCAGCTCCTGGAGTCAACACACCCTGGGGTCCAACTGAAAGCAAGAAAGAAGACACCTCCAGGGACACCCACTGTGAGCCTCCAGTCAAGCGGACCTTTGGGTGCCCTATTCTGTCCAGCAGGGGAGGGGATAGAGCAATGTGTTTCCTGTTGGTTGGTATAATCTTTTCCCATTTGGATTTTCTTTTTAATTTATGAGAAACTGTTTTATTGAGGAGGAAGAATGATTTAAATGGTCCTGGGTGCCTGCCTGGCCTTTTCTCGCCTTGGGGAAAGCAATAAATAAATAACATCCGTTTCTTGATCTGTATGCACAGGAGAAACAGAACACCCTGTACTTTTCCCGCAGATAAAGGAGAGAAGAAAAAAGTGCTGGCTCAGCCAGGCAGGGCAGGAGGGAGGGAGGGGCAGGGTAACAGACACTTGTCTTCTTGCTCCAGCTTCCATGGCAAAACGGGGGTAGGAGTGTGGGGCCTCCTGCCCAGCACCTGCAGCAGAGATCCCATGCAGCAGATTCCTATGCAGACCAAGGTCCCAGGGCTTCAAGAAGTCAGGCCAGCTTGGGTATGAGTGACCCCCTTTCAAGATGCCCACAGCCTCCTCCCACCACGTCTTTGATCCTGTCCTCAAGCCACATCCTCCCCACTTATCCCTGGAAGCACCATCCAGACTGGGGTGCCCAAGGAGCCAAACTTGAAAGAAAGCAGGCTGGAGGCATGGGCAGGCTTCCCATAATCTGACCCTGGAACATAATTCATCGATTCATGAAGCACCTACCATGTGCTAGGTGTGAAGAAGGTCTCGGCAGGTCAGCCCTTTACTCTGGATCCAGCTGCTTTCTGGCTTGGTTCTCATTCCTAGACACCCAGTCCCCTCCCACACAAATACACACAGACTTTCAACTCCACCAGTCGTAGGCCTCCCCAACCCAGCCTACCTAAGGCCCTCAGACAGGCTACCTCTAGGCACACCCTTTTGGGGGTGCTGTGGTTGTGTTGCTCCCTTACTGTTTCCCAACGTAGCAATTGCTCTGAACTGCTGAGTCCCTTCCAGTGACTCTGTATGACAATACCCCCAACTGGCCCCAGGACATGGACATCTCACCCAAGAACTCCTTCTGCCTGGTCTCTGTAGTAGGGCCAGGCTCCAGGCTGGACTAGGGACCCTTTGTCCCCAGTGAGTCACCAGCAGGAGGCTTGAAGGCCCAGCTGGGTGTGGGTGCCCCTTCCTCATCAATGGAGCCTCAGCCAGTCACTTTACTCCCAATAGTGGCTACTGCAACAAAACAGTGTGACAAGGGGGTAGCCTCCTGGTGCCCACTCCTTCAAAGATTCCCCTCCAAGACACAAAAAAATCTTACTCACCCCTAGACCTCTGAACACAGGTCACTCCCAGGGTATGCCTGCACCCCATCCTTTTCTCAGTGCCACCTCCAGATGAACTTCCTGACCCATTTCCAGGAGAATAAGGTCCAATGGCGATTGACCCACCCACTCATTTCACCTCCCGGGGCTCAAGGCCCAAGATGTGCCTGCTGAAACACTTCAAAATGGGCCACCTCTTCCAACCAGCCTGCTGCTGGATCCTCTAAGGCCCACGTTTGCTCAGGGGAGACCTAAGGGATGTTACACCTCTCTGTCCAACAGATATAACCAGTGCCCCTAAGGGCAGCAGCCACCCTAACTCCTGAAAGGGACCCTCTTCCCCTTAGGCTTCTAACAAGAGGAAAAGGAGACACAGGGAAGTTGGGGGGCTGGTCCAAGAGACCTGTCTCTGGACAGCCAGGCAAGTCTGTGGAGGGATTTGGATTCTTGAGGCCCCCCAAACAATGCAATTATTCTTCCAATGTTAAAAAAAAAAAAAAATGCCCAGAAATCCCAGACCAGCTGCTTTGCATAGTGGTGCAGACAAAGGGGCTCTGTGTCTGCTTCAAGCTCCTCCCACCCCTCTGCACAGGGAGGGGCCACCCAGACTCCTCCCAGACAGACCCTCCCCAGCCTCCTCAGCCAGGCCAGTGAGAAAATAAAAGGGGCAAGAGGCAGGATCCCTGAGCCAGGCAGGGCCAGCCCTAGAGGGGCAGAGTGGGTGTCACATGAGGGACAGAGCAGAGGCAGCCTGGGAGGCCAGGAGATGAGAAGGAAGAAGGTAGCCCAAGACCTGGGTTCAGGAACCAGCAAAGTCTCTTCCTTGCTTGCCCAGTGACCTCTAGAATATCTGACCTCGGCACCCCACTTGGCCAACACCTCTGAACTCACCCCTAAGTCCCAGCATCTGTTCCTCACTTCTGGGCTCACTTGTCTTAGCCTCCTCTGACACTTGGAGCCTGCTTCAGTCTTCATGCTTCCCCATCTGTAAAATGGGGTGGGTCAGGCTCCCTGGCAGGATTCAATGAGACCTCACAGGTAAAAAGTGTGGCCACTTGCCAGGGCCACCTCAGGGAGACAGGAAGAGGGAGGAAGATCCCCCAAAAGACCACAGGTTGGAGTCACCAGAGCTCCATTTCATGTAGGAGAACCCCAATCTTGATCTGAGCTCAGAGCCCAGGCTCAGCCCCAGACTGCACCTTGACCATGACATCAGGCAACCCACAAGCTGTGGTTGAGATTCCCAACCTCATAAGGTCTAGGTCCAAACCCCCTCAACCCTGACTCAGCCTCGCCACCCTACCCAACACTGAGAATCAGAGATGATGACCATTAGCCAGCTCCAGGTTTATGAAAGGAAAATGGCATGAGTGCCTCATCCTACAGATCACCACCATGGCAGTGCCCTCACAGGACCCATCTTCCTGCCTGGCACCTGGTCTTCTCTCCACGTACAATGTCTTTGCTAGCCACATCGCTTCCCTAACAGTGTAAAGTCCCTAAAAGCACAACTTTAAAAGACTTTGTAAGTCAATTTCAGAAGCAAAGAAGGAAGCCAGGGGCAACCCTTGACTGGGTGCATGGCAAGTGGCCAGGAGCGGGAGGCATGCAGGAGAGGTGAGCCCTGGCCACTGTTTTCCTCAGTGCTCTGCCCAGCAGGCTAGACCTACAGAGAGCCCAGGTTAGTTATTCCAGGCTGCTCACATCTGGGAGGCACAAGGCAATTTCACAGCTCCCTGCAGGAACCAGGCCAGGCGATGACACAATTAGAAGCCCAGCTGAGGGTAGAGCGGGGGAAGAAAGCTTAGGACAAGCCAGAGAAAAGATAGGATCTTCCCACAGGCATAAAAAGCTCAGCTGGGAACCTCGATGAACATCATCGAGGCTACAATTCCTCCCCATACAAGTTCACCCCAAGCCTACCCTATAGATCCCCCTTCAACAATATCAGTGAGTGGATTATATTCAGACGATATGTTAGATCAGAGCTGCTCACCATTGCATCCGAGCACCTCCCAGAAACCTTTCCAACTCAAGCCAGCCCACCAGCTCAGCTCCATCTCCAGCCCTGAGCTGCTCACATCCACAGCCTGGTTTCCTACCTGTGTGTGCCCTCCATAAATAGGACCCACCTGTCCCCTCAGATCCCCAGTTCCACAGGTAGGCAAGCCCATGGCCTCACCACTGCTGGGGTCTAACAGGATGACCACAATACTGAGTAGTCTCTGAGAAGACCACTAACCAGTGTGGCCTTGGGGAGAATCCATTAGCAATGGAGCCTCATTTTTCTATCCATGAAATGGGGACAATCACTGCCAACCTGAATAAGGACCACCCTGACCCCAGGCCCTATTCACCAGCTGCCTGTGTCCCCAACAAAGTCTACTGAAAATCCCTCTAGCAGCTCTCCGGATACCCTACGACCTGAATTTCCTCTCTGACCTGAATCTCTCTCTAGGAAGTGCACAACCACAAGATGTAAGATGGACCACAGAGTTGGTCACTGACCTGGTGAACTACACCGGTACAAAACTGCCCTTGGGGACAGCAGAGCAAGCAACAGGCAGAAGAGGGCCAGTAGGGGATGGTGTTCATGGCTGCTTGTCCCTCTAGAAAGGTCTCCTGTCAAGAATGAAACCCAGACAGGAAAGACCAGCCTCAAGACCAGGACACTGACTCTGTTCTGAGGTGCCCAAGTCACCATGATCAGTCCCCAAGAAGAGACATCTCTCTTACACACATGCCATCACAAAAGCACACTTCTGTATGTTTCACTTGATAATCCAACTGAATAAATAGTCCCCTCCTTTGAGAATGTCTATAACACCATGATTTTCATGTAGGTTCTAGGGCTTGATCATCAGCTTCTGAATACCAGTGATTTGAATCTCCACCACTCTCAGGGAGACCTGAGCCTCAGTTTCCTCATCACTAGAATGGGTTGAGCATAACAATGCAGACCAAGTGCTTAGCTGAGAGACCAGTGTGTAGCAACAATGGTTCCTTATATTTTCCTACAGGTCCCAGCCTGCATACTAGTGGGAGTTACCACGGGAAAGCCTAAACCAAGTGACCAGATGTGGGTGGGGCTAGGGGAATTCCAGGTGTGGAGAGGTCACAGACCCTCCTGTATGATGACTCCCAAGCAGGATCGTCAGGTCTCAGAGCCACCTCATCCCACAGAGACACTGCTATGGTCTAATGGCAAGAGAGGAACAGGGGACTGGAGAGAAGGGTCAGCCCAGTACCCACCTGCTGGGGGAAGCCAGGGCCACCAGGTAGGAGTTGTAAACTGCAGGTGCAACAATGGAACAACCTGTGCAGTCACCAGCTTCCAAGATGACTTCCATGACACCTGCTTCCTAGTATTCATGCCCGCGTGTGGGCCCCTCCCAAGCTGGCCTTTGTAGCTAAAAGAATATTGCAGAAATGATGGAATGTGGCTCCCAAGACTAGATTATAAAAGACATTGTGGCTTCCACCTTGCTCCCTTGAAGCACTTACTATGGGGGATGCCAGTCACCGTGGTGTGAGGACACTCGAGCAGTCCCTTGGCGAGGAACTGAGCCTTCCCACCGACAGCCAAACCATCTGCCAAGCAAGAGTGGATCATGTAGGAAGCAGATACTCCAGCCCAGAGCCTTCAGATGACCACGGCCCTGGCTAGCATGGTGACTGTAGCCTGAATGACAACCATCCAGCTCACCTGCCCCCAAATTCCTGACACAGAAGCAGTGAGGACAATAAACACTTATCGCTGTTTTAAGCTACTAGTTTGGGAGTAATTTATTACCCAGCAATAGGTAACAAATAGCAATTCTCTCCTCTACACCCTTAAGGTGGAGGTCCCCAGGTAAACCTCATCCCACTCAGTGTTAGCCCCTTCTTTTCTGAAAGGCGGGGCTAGAATAAAGTAGGCAGGGAGCCTGACCCAGACCTGAAAGCTTACAGGAGCCAAGTGACAGGAGCTTCTTCCCAGCTTCTTTTAGGGCCCTATGTGATGCCAATGTGCAGCCAAGGTTCTAGAGCAGGCTCTAAATGCAGAGGCTAGGCCAGGCCAGAGATACTCACATCTTACTATACAGGAGGAGGAGGCTGAGACCACAGCAAGCCAAGCAGTAGCCCCCACCCCCAAGCTGGGACTCCAGCTGGGGGTATCTCTCTAGTCTCCCCTGCATTCCCTACCCATAATGCACCTCAAGCCAGCCAGATGTCCTGGTAAGTCCTAACTCACCACTACACTCATCCATGTCCTCCTCCCCTTTCTCTCTGTATCTCCAAGACCTGCTCAGGTCAACCTGTGCAGGGGCTCTAGCAGGAAAGGTCCCAGAGTATAGACTAGGGTCAAGCTCTGAGTGCTCTTGGAAAGACTTTTCTTATCTGTAACATGGGAATCACCACCACATCAGCCCTGGGTCCCAGCTCCACATCAGAAGTCTTCAGAGAGACCTATACTTGTACGTTTTGTATTCCTCAAGACTCAGCCTTGCCTGGTGCTGCATTTGCCTCTGGAAAGGAAAATGGATTAAAGAGACAGGACTGCCCTGCAGCTCACAGCCAGGTAACTCAAAAGTATAGCAAGCAAACCTGGCATGGCAGCGCATGTCTCTAATACCAGCCAGCACTCTGGGGAGCTGAGACAGAATGACAAGTTGGAGCCCAACCTGGGCAACTTAGCTACTTAGGGAGATTCTGTCTCAAAATTTAAATATTTTTAAAGAATTTATAAAAGAGCTGGGGATGTAGCTCAGTGAGAAAGCCCTGGGGTTCAATAAAAAAGGGGGGCACAACAAACAGTGATTACAATCATAATAGGGAATTTAAGAGAGGATGTGAAAAGGCACCTAACCAATTTCCAAGAGAGAGAAGAGAAAGCTCCAGGCAGGAGGAGCAGCAAGCATGAAGGCTCAAAGGTGCTGCTTGCAAGATCAGCTCTTAATCTCTCAATGCTGAGACCAGTGCAACCCCCTCCACACACACATCCAGAACTCTGACCTGGTCCCAAGCCCCAGGGCCCATAAGATCTCACTCACCTGACCTCCCCTTTGTAGCTGCAGCAGCTGCCCAAGTCAGGGAATTGGGGAGTCAGCGTCCTAGTCCTACCTCTGTGGGGGGGGGGGACCTCCCCCATCCACACCCAAGCCTGCCCTTAGGGTTTGGAGGGTGCGCCCCACCCCATGCTTCCCAGGAGTGAGCCACTCTGGTAAACTCTATGCAGCAGCACCTGGGGAACTGAGCAGGATGGCCCTGTCTGCTAGAGGGCACCAGATCCCAAAGGCAGCATCACTCTCCCAAACCTGAGAAAGGGAAAGAAGCAGGCAAGTCACTCCACTCAACAAACAGCTCAGGCACTGCAGTCTCGGTGGGCTGACCCTAGATGGGTTCAGAGTTTGGACAGGCTCAGGACACACTGGTGGAGAAGAGGTGTCTGAGCTCCATTTCAAAGGACCTGGGGCTAGGGTGTGGTCAATCTGAGGAGACTGAGGACAAGCAAATTTCAGAGAAAATGGGGGAGGCATGCAGAGGGAGGTAGGAGAGGACAGATATTTCATCCATTCAAAAAGGCTTAGTAAGTGCTTCTCTGTACATTCCTACTTGGAATAGACTGGGGCCACAGGCCTCCCCTTCCAGGAGCTGACCGGACAGGTTGACAAATGCCACACAGAAATCAGGGCAAGTTGCCGTCTGCCTGCATGGAGGTCAGGGACAGCCCCTCTGCTAAAGTGACCCTGGAGCTAAGAAGGGAGAGTACTGTGCTGACCTCCTGGGGACTTGCTGAATAGCAGGATGTGGGGCGAGGAGAACGGCGGGATAACTGAGTGACCAGTTCTGAGCCCACTGAGATACACTCAGGCTAGCTCTATATCAGCTGGCAGCCCCCCTTTGCCCTTTCCAGTAGCCTATGGTGGCAGAAAGAGGAAAACAGGCTGGATATTTTGGTGTAGACCATACAGGTGGCAGGTGGGCCCAAGTGGTCTCATTCCTGAGCCCGTTCTTGGTTCTCTCCTGGGGCCCTCGCCAGCCAGGCAAGCTCCTCCCAGCCGCCTCCCCTCACAGGGTCCAGCAGGCCCTCAAAGCCAGCCCCTCTGCATCAGGCATCACCTGCAGGCCCAGCCAGACCCACCCTAATGTGAGTCAGCGTCCCCAGTGCCACCGAAAGCACAGAGATCCACACAGAGGAGGCACTTGACACCAAGGAGGTATGAGCTGGCAGATGTGGGGTGGCTCCCCGTGGGCCTTCTCCCCCTGCTGCTGGGAGCGGGGCTGCAGTGCCGGGTGAAGGAAGACAGCCCAGTCAGCACTTTCCACCGGCTCTTTGAAAATCACTTACAAGAACTGAGGCTGTGGGAGTAGCTCAGCCCGGGCACAGTTCCCCTTCCTGGCCCCTTGTGACTCTGCACAAAGCCCTACTGTGCCTGATCCAGCCCTGGGAGGTGGGGGTCTCCTACAATCCTGTCACCTGTCCCATGCTCCCTGCCTGCCAAGGGACCCAGGAGTAGCAATAGCAGAGCCATGAGGTTTGCAGGGTCCAAGGAGCATGTGGAGGGAAGGGGGTTCTTCTCCACCATAAACCCTTTTCCAGCAAAATCACTTCTCTGGTGACACACAGCTCAATGTATCACAGCCAGCCAAGGCTGCATACGTGATCCCAAAATGACAAAAGGAAAGCCTCTCCAAAACATCAGCCATCAGAAGAACCCCAGAGCAAAGGGCTATTGATTTTGCACTCCTGGGCTTCTCCCATCTGTTGCATAATTTCACACTCAAATGTCCTCGCTACCCATTGTACAGATGAGGAAAGGGATGGAGGCCACCAAGAGGGAAGGAGGGCCACAAGCAGGGCTGGTTCTGCTCAACCCGTGTTGGGTTCTCAGGTCCTATTCCACCTCCCCAGCTGGCAGCCCCAAGGACTGCCCTCGGCTTGGCACTGACCTCGTCTTGCCCCTCCCCACATACACTGCACACATTGTTCCAGGCACTTGGGCTGGCAGGAGTCTGGTGGCTTGCTCCAGCTGCACTGCCAGGACCTGGGGTTGCCACCAAAAGG
This sequence comes from Heterocephalus glaber, assembly GCF_000247695.1. The sequence goes on along the minus strand of NW_004624741.1, from coordinate 5,226,022 downwards.
CCACCTGCCTCCCAACCTGGGTCCTAGCAGGGTGGGTTACAAGCCACACGATCTCTCTCCCCCATGGGGCTGGCTTAGGCTTGCCAGGCACACACATGCCAAGCCATACCCCTTTGCCCTTGTTTTCTTCTACCATAAATAGGACCAAGGATTTGATGCCACTGCTTTTGCCAGCATAAATGAAAATTCGAAGAGTAACTAACTCATGATTCCTCTAGAAGATTCTTCTCTTTCACTGTCCCAAGACTGTCCCCTCCTGGTGACTTCAGGGTGCCTTGATTATGCTCATCCAGTGATGCACAGGACCAACCAGGAAAGGGCTCCCTACAATGTCCAGACCTGAAGCACAGCCCCCCAGCAAGCAAGAGCGTGAAGGTCTGCCAAGCCAAGGGTGTTCACAGCAGAGCACATGCGTGGGCCCTGGGCCTGTGATTTAATCCATAAAACACCTACAGAGCTAACACAGAGTTTGGACAATAAATTCTTCAAGCCCTTCTGTTAAGTTCAAAGAGAAACTTAATAACTCACCAACTTTTGAAATAAAAAACTGACTCGTCTTAACATTCTAATTTCATCGTTATCACTATTTTTCACTGAGCATATCTGCAGTACAGAGCACCTTGCTAAGCACTTTCCCCAGGAATATTTCAATCCCTGTGTTGATAACTGCATGCTACAGGGAAGAATCTGACATAATGCACCCCAAAACTTACTCAGTAAATTGCTAAGCCTCTCAGGTCTCACTTTTTTTTTTAATCAAATGAATGTATCTAGTTCACTGTCCTTCCTTGAGCTACTTTTTAAAACTCCAAACCTTTTCAGATTAACTCACAAAGTTTTGCATTGTGTATGATCTTTTTAAATGAATTTTCTAAAATTAAAGACAGTAAGAGAGCACTGTGTGTTTCACAATGAAAGGCATCATTTTCAACCCTCTCCGAAGAATGCCTGCCTGCTGGTGGTCCTGGATGTCTCCGGCTGAGTAACCCTAAAACTTAGCTAACTTGGGGTCTAGTTTTTGCCAGCCTACAAAGAGTACCACCCGGGCCCCAGGATCAGGACTGTGGAAGGCTGGACTGGCTGGAGCTGGAGTCTGGTTGAGGGAGGAAAGGGCCTCAGGCCAGATGTTCGGAATTTGGGTTTGACCCTCACTGTTCCACGTGCTGGCACTGGTGGTGCCCCCATCTGTGAAAGGGGTAGTAGCCCAGGCCTCCCAGAGCCATGTGGGGAAGTGAGGAACTCTATCTGCCAGGGCTTGACACACAGTTGGCAGGGGCTGGCTAGATTCTTTGTTCTGTTTTCTAATAAATTTCAACTCATTTCCAAGTGCTTCTTCTCTTGGTCTTAAATCTCACAGAACCTCCCCTAAGAAGCAGGGGATCTGGACTGAGGGGCCAGGATGCTACACCCCTCCACCCATCAGGCCACCAGCTCCCCTTCAACCCACATGCTTTTCTTCATTCTCCAACCTCCATCCCAGGGCTCAGAGAGAGAGTCCTAGACTTCCACCTGTTTCAGGAAGAAAGAACAAGGGGCAAAGAAGGACATGGAGTGTGGTCGGGCTGGGTGAGAAACCCCATGCAGGGCAGGTGATGGTCACCCACACCAGCCCATTAGCACCTGGCATTGCACCATTCTAGTTCCTTCTCCCACACTGTCTGAAATGCCACACCCAGTCTCGCTCCTGAGCTGTTGAACAAAGAGTTCTCACACTGCAGGGGAAACCAGATGTGTCAGGGGAAGGGTAGGGTGGCCTCAACTGTCCCCACCAGCCTCAGAGGAAGTAGAGAAAGAGGCAGGTACTCTGGAACTCTCCCCCTCCCACCTCCTGCACAGGCTAAGTCCTTCCAGGAAGGCAATGGGGTTCGATTCCTAACGTTTTGGAACTAAGATAAGGATAAGAATCACATAAGCAACCTGTCCCTTCCCCCTGCCTTGAGACACAAAGGGGCACAGCTACTAGGGGGAGGGGGCTGCACATCTCCATCATCACTGCACACCTCTGCCATGGTTTCTCACTAAATCACCCCTCTGATCATATCGAAAAGCTTCAGTGGCTCCCTAGGGCCTAAGCAATGAAGGCAGGTCCCTGATGTCTCTACCTGCCCTCAGGCTGCCAGTCTCCTCCAGGTACCCACCAGGTACCCTCCAGGAGGCCAGTCCTCACTACCCTCACCCCAACCTTTCCTCCTCATTCAAGGACTGCTTGGTCCAACTAGTAGTCCAAGCCCAAGCCTTCAGCTGCTCTCTCCTGACTTTTATGCCTCCTGTCTCCATGATGACTGTCCCCTTCCTGAAGACACCACTGCCATCATTAATCACACTAGAAAGAACAACCAACCAGGGTTCAAGTGTCTCAACAACCAAGAGAGGTGATATTAACTCCATGGTACAAATAAGAAAACTGAGACACACGGAGATTTACCTTCTTTGCCAGAGGTCACACCCCTACTCTGCTAACCACTGAGATGGAAAACTCAGGGAGAAACTGTAAGCTGAGGAAGTTGGCAGGGAGGTATGGGAAGGAGGTCCTCCCAGAACCCTGAAGATCCAGGGCCTGGCTACCCTCAGATCCTGGACACCAGAGAGGTCTTTCCAGGTCCCCTTGTCACTTGCCCACCAAAACAGAGCAGTGGCCATGAGAACCTAGGGCTGGCTCTGGGCCCAGGTCCCATCCAGCCCAACTGTCCCTCTACAATGTCCTTGACTCCCACTGACTGTCCAAATGTGCCTGTCCACCTCTTGAAGGAAGCTGTCCCTCCAGCTGTCCTTTCCTTGCTGGCACTTCTGGGGGTTCCAATCACTCACATCTGTGTCTACCACTGAGTACCATCCTTCCACATCTGCTCCTCCCAACACATATCTTCCTGGTCGGTGGGATATTATTAGGAAGTCTTCGACAAGAGATTCCCTTGGTTGAGTCAGTCCGGGAAACATTAAATGGTTTCTTTTCTACAGGACTTGTTAGCATTTTTAATTCTCACAACTTCACTTTCAATCTCCCATAGGATAGTAGTGGAGCAGATGCGTTGGTTTTCACTCTTATTTGTCTCCCTGAACTTTGAGGTTGCTCAAAATGTTCTTTTAGAAATGCTGCCCCCTCCCGCTCCTCACATCCAGACAACCTGGCCCTGGGGCAGGGACCAACCAGGGATGAGACTGGCTCGGCTTTGACCTCCTTTGAAGAGCCAGGTAGGACCCGTGGGGAACTCAGCCTGAGAGAACATCAACCCCTGCCCTGCCAGCCGCCCTGAGCACTGCCCTCCTATGGGTATGGTGGCTGCTATCCCCCCAGCTGGTGTCCAGGGGGACCTCCACTCACTGCCACCCTCTGATCCTCAACCCAAACCATGTAGAGCCTGGGCAGCAAGGAGCTTTGAGAGACACCCAAAGCAAGCCGGCCAGTTTTTCCATGCAAACAACTCATCCTACTCCATGTAAGCATTAACATTAAACCAAAACTAAAATGTGTTAAGATGCCACTTTAGGAAGAGGCAGTGCCCCAAGCAACACACCCTATTGCCACCCCTCTTGGTTCCCCAGAAAGAGAAGACTGACTCTCCCAGTCCACAGGCAGGAAATAAGGAAACAGGCCTCAGAGGGGCACAGACACTTGCCTGTAGTGGCCCATCCGGGGCAGGGCAGAAAGAAGCATCCAGGGCCCCCAACTCCCAGGCACACTGGGGACAAAACCCCAAAGGCGATTCAAGTAACCATTAGCGGCAGCACTAGGGACTCTCGAAGGCCAGGGTGAGGGAGAGTGCACACACGCCAGGACGATGGCCCTCAGCTAAGGAGGCTGAAGGCTTTCTAAAGATGTCACAGCTAAGGGCTGGAGTCAGCTGTTTCCCAGATCTCTAGCCCTGCCCTGGCTTGAGGAAGGGTGTTCACCCCAGATTGGCTCCCTGCAGCACTGGGCTCTGCTGCGAGCAGAGATAAGGTGCCCTACAGGCTATCTGCATGTCATCCTGCCCAGGAACAGTCACCCGAGACACCCCCTTGTGGTCTTGGAGGCTAGAAATCAGGTCTGCATTCCCACCAGAGACCCAATCCCCCTGCAGCACACGCTGCCAGCCCCTCCTCCCAGCAGGGTGTTCCCTGCAGTCTGCATCCTCTGCCCTCCTCTCTGTCCTGCCCCAGCTTCACCTGCACCCACAGGCCCAGGCTGCTCGCCACAACTCCCCTGATGCAGTCCACAGGGACTGAGATGGTTCTCTTCACCTCTTCCAGGTCTCACTGGAACTGCACCTGTCCCTCTGGACTCTGTTCTGAATCTCACTGCACAAAGCATAGCCCGTGGACCCTGCCCAAGAACCTGTTAGAAATGCAGAGTCTTGGGCCTCCTCCAGACCTGCTGAATCAAGACAGGACCAACCTGAATTGTAACAAGCTGCCCAGGTGATGCATGTGTGTACAAGACTGAGAAGCACTTTTATAGACCACTCCTCTAATCAAGTCATGGCACTCACAACCTCTAACCTTCAGTGGCTCCCTGGAGCCTAGTGCAAGTCCAGACTCAGCAGCTTGGCAGTCAAGGCTTTTCCCAGCCTGGCTTCAACCTTCTCCAGGTCTGGGTTCCCTTCTACCTCAGGAATGCCATTCCTTCTTCTGTGGGCCACGGCCACCCAGGACTGAAGAACCCTCTCAAAATACCACCTCCGCCAGGAAGCTGGTCTGAACTGCACCTGGCAGGGCTCATCTTATTTCCTGGACAGTGGAGACCATGTCCTCTGTTTTTACTGGCTCTGAGCACCAGGCTGGGACACAGGACATGCCAGGTGCTGCTGGCAGCTAACAAGGCCTAGTGTCCAGTTGTCAGGAAGTCCACCCTTAGCTCTAGTCTGCCTGCCTCAAGCTCTGTCATAGCCTTTGCTTTAACTCAGCAGACAAGCCTTACGCACTAAGAACAGGCTCTTCCAAGCACCTTTCCAAAACCATGGGGCCTGGTAAACTTCCAACAGCAGTGGGCTTGCTCTGTGCCTTAGTTTCCCCAAATGCAAAAGACAATGCCCAATGACCCTGCCTCCCTCTCCTGATAGGATCTGCCCAGAGAGAGGAGCAAAACACCTAAACGCTGGGGCTCAGGATTTGCAGCAAACTGACCCCATCCCTGTGTAATCAGCAAACCCTTCCTCAGCCAGCCAGCCAGGTCCCCAGGAGGTCCTCATGACCAAACAGGAAAGCCTCACAGGGTAGAGCTGCCAACCCCTCTTCCCTGTGCCCTCAGCTCCCCTTCCTGTCTATGCTGGTCTGTAAGGAAGAGGCACTAGTGGAGTAACCTCAAGGTGCAACCTGGCCTCCACAGCCACCAGGGAACAAAGGAAAGAGGTCTTCGCATTCCATTTTACAGACAACAAAAAGAGTCAGGACAGGCCATGAGTGAAGTGGACTAAGTTGTTTCTGTTTCCCATTTTTCTGTTCCCCCAGCTTGGCTCCCACATTCAACCCAGCCCAACCCACACCCCAGCCAGGTTTCCCAAGAGGATGCCAGCTGCAGAGGCCAGCCTGCTAGGAGGTGGGGATGGCTGCAGGGGCCTCTGGGGAATCCTCCACAGGACAGCATTCTTGATGCAATCTAACCAGGCCAGCTTATACTGACTTCTCTGTCCCCTCCAGGGAGGATGCAATTTTAAGGCAATGACAAGAGCAATGCTAAACCCAGAGGGGTGACATTTTAAGAGTTTTTGTGCTGACAACAGCTGACCTCCCAGCACCCCGAAACCATGGTATGTATGATGCCCAACTATGTTAATGCCTGGTCCAGAGCCCCTCTTAGAAGAAAAAATGGGACACTTTTTCAGATAAACTGGGCCTTCCATTCGAGCAAGGACCCTCCTACCTTAGAGGGTATGACTTCTCTCCTACTTCCTCAGCCCCCAGCCAGGCACCCCTGGAAAGAAGAAAAGCCCCTTGCTTGCTAAGAAACCCTCCGGTGACACATATCTGAGCATCATGAAAAAAGTGTCAGAGTGGACTAGATTAGGACCTCCATTGCAGAGTCAGGATGCTTGGGTACAGGCCACACAATCACTATGAACTGTAGGACTGTGCCTCAGACTGCCGATCTACATAATGGGAATAAATCCGACCCTCTAGAGCCATTAAGATTAAAAGGGTTCATATTCACAAAACCCTTAGAATAACACCTGGCACCCAGTGAGTGTACCAGGGCCTATCCTCAGTCTCTGGGCCTCTGCCAGATTTCTCCCACTCGGGATGCCCTCCTTGTTCCCTTATCCCAGCTCATAGCCTTTCCCAGGCTGGACAACAAGCCCCCAGTTTCAGCACAAATCACGGCATGACTTCAGTCCACCCTCAGCTCCCCTGCCAAGGGCCCAGCTACCGTTCTTCCCAGATCTGAGGTCCCTGGGCTCTCAGCCCTCCACTCTGACAGTACCAGCCATGTGACTTAACACTCAACTGTCTCCTCTGTGCAAACAGGAGAGCAGTGGGCACCCAGTCCCCCAAGAGGAGGGGGGTCTACAGAGCAACCCCCACAGCCCCAGCTGCTTCTTCTTCAAATCTCTGCACCCCAAGGCTAGGTATCCAGCAGCCCCCAAGAGAATAGGCAGAAAGCAATCCCAGAGCATCCTCATCTCCTAGATTAGAGAATCTCCCATACAACACACACACACACACACACACACACACACACACACATATACACACACAAACACTTCTGTTGACCTAGCCTGGATTTCTATCAAAGAAAGCAAAGGAAATCATGTACCACAACCCACAGAGACCAATGCAGACTGTACATGCCTGGGCCCCTCCCCCCAGTCTCCTCTCAGCTCTAATACAGGCCTGTCCTCAAATACTCATACCTTCTCCACTTCCCTTTTTCACATCTCCCTGACTCCCTCAGATTCTTGCAGCAATCTATACAATTGGCTTTTGGGTTTTGTGCAAAGAAAATCAAAAGCTTTCAGGTCACTTGAAAATTAAAGAGACTCCTGTACCATCTCTTTCTGCCCAGCTAAAACCCCATCCTCCTCACCTGACTCAAGATTTGCTGAGCATCAACTACCTTCCACGCACTGTGCTAAATGCTCCTGATACAGCAACAGGCCATTCAATCAAAATCTGAGGCCTTCAGAAACCAAAATAAACAAAGTCAAGACAACTGTAACAAACAAAAGTGAACCAGATGCTATGATAAATTACAGGAGAGGAGGAGCCTTCTACCTATCCTGGGAAGGTATTTGAGGAAGGTATGTTTGATACCTGAAAAATAAAGAAAATAGACGGCACAAAATGGCACTGGAAAAATCTTCCAGGCCAAAAAAAAAAAATCTCCCAGGCAGAGAAGACAGCCCAAGCAAAGGTCCTGGGGCAGGAAACAGCTTAGTGTGTTCAAGAGATAGGCATGATTTTCCATATGTCTGATTTAGGCTGGGGAGGTCAGCAGTGACCAAACTGCGGAGCGTCTAATGGGCTAGGGAAAAGCTTTGAGATTTTACTCAAGTGCCACAGGAAGCCATCTAGGATTTTAGAAGAATGATACGATCTAATCATTTTTTCTATATTATTCTTGCTGCTCTCTTAAAATAGATCAGAGAAGGACACGTAGGGAGAGTGTTATCACTACTAGCGCATTCAGGAAAAACTTAAAAAGTGGCTTAGCATGGGGCAGGAAGCCCGGGGCAGTAACATTGATAGATCAGAGCGCGGAGAACCAGCCTGAGAAAGATCTTGTGGAAAGCACCAAAAGGACTTCCTCTTGGGACTGGCTGTGAGGAAGGGGGTGGGGAGCCAATGCCACCTGGTTGCCTGTCTAAACGTTGAGTAGATTATGGGCCACATTGAGAGGACAGAGCCTGGAGAGTACAGTCAGGGTTCTGTTCCGTCCACATTCAGTTGTCAACAAGGGCATCATAAATCATCAGGTGGTTGGTTGTTGGATAGAGTGTCTGGGGCTGAAGATAAAAATCTGATGCTTAAAATGGGGAGAATGAAAACATTTAAGATCTGTGTATTAATAAGTTAATGCTTGGGCTGGGGATTTAGCTCAGTGGTTCTGCCGCCTGCCTCAAAATCACAAGGTCCCGAGTTCGATCCCCAGCACCAAAAAAAAAAAAAAAAAAATGGAGCAATAAGTTAATGCTCGATGTTTTAAATCCCAAGAAAAAATGAAAACCAGGGGAGAGGGAGAGGATCAAGGGGAAGACAGAGTCAGGTGAGAGGACAGAGCCCTGCTTCCAGCTGAGTGAAGGGACTGTCCCAAAAGAAGACTAAGGAAAGGGCAGCCAGTGCGGAAGAAGAAAACCAAGAGAAGCCAAGGAAAGGTACTGGTTCTGGAAGGACCAAGCTTTCAAGGGGACCAAGAGAGGTGGGCAAAGAGCTGCTGGCCACACACCCTGACTGGGCTGTTTAGGGGAAAAGGGGGCCTGAGCCAGGTCAAGTGGGTTGCAGAGCCCTAGAGATGCATTCTAAAGGAGCCAGTGGTGGTAGCGACAGAGAAGCTCGGCTGTCAATTAAGTGGAACTCTGCCTGGAAGATGAAGAATCAAGGCAAAATAAAATGACTATAAAATGGGGGGGGGGGCTGCTCTTACACTGTCGGGAATGACTCCAGGGGAAAGAAGTCAAGAGGGGCGGTAACAGAAAAACTGGGGGTGAGGGTCTTGGAGCAAGAAAAGGGGGCCTGAGCCAGGTCAAGTGGGTTGCAGAGCCCTAGAGATGCATTCTAAAGGAGCCAGTGGTGGTAGCGACAGAGAAGCTCGGCTGT
>NW_004624741.1:5182204-5217192 GCF_000247695.1 Heterocephalus glaber | reverse complement strand
GGGGGGGGGGCTGCTCTTACACTGTCGGGAATGACTCCAGGGGAAAGAAGTCACTTCCAACATTGGCGAGAGGGGCGGTAACAGAAAAACTGGGGGTGAGGGTCTTGGAGCAAGAATAGGGTGCTCCTGAAGGGGTAAGGGTTGGCAGCAGGTAAATGTGGGGACCGGCCTGCCTGCCTACCTGCACACACTGCTACATGCACGCCAACTTGCCCCTCCATTCCTGCCGGGTCCTGTTGACCCCAGGCACCTGTTGCATTTGCTCCAGCCCAGCAGGGCCAAGTTTCCCCCACCAATTGGAACGCGATGTGCCACCACCAGCAGGTTCTGCGAACAACCTGTAGGCACACTTCACCATCCGTACCAGCCACCGTGCCTATCTCAGAGGGCTGTGCCCCTTCCTGGGACTCGCGGGGGGGGGGGGCGCTCACCTGCTCTACACAAGTCCCCGCCCCCAGGGCGAGCAGAAGCTCCCAGACTCCCCCGCCTCGCGAATTAAGCGCTCCTGCACACCCTGCCTCGCCTTCCGAGCCTGGCCTCTGCCTAGCGCGCGACAGCCCGTGACCCCTCTTTGGAGAGCTGCTCCCCATTCTGCCCGAGCTCTCCAAGGAGACTCTCACCCCCGGCGCGTGGAGCCCGTATACAGGGCCGTCCGCCTGTCCCCCGACCGCAGTTGTGGCCCGGAGCCTCCTCTCCTCTCCCCAGCGTCCGCCCTCCGGGTCACCCGGCTTTGTCTGCTCCCACTGAGCGCGCCCGCCGGGCGCCCTAGGAGTTCCCTTCCCGCACGCAGCCCTCGGGGTCCGGCCTCCCTCTGGCCCCGCGCCCGGCTTTCAGCCCCTGACCCAGGCTCGCCGCCACCTTCCCCGACACCACCGCCCCCCACCCAGGAACCAGGGGTCGAGGCGCCCACCGCTCCCGGCGAGCCTCCAGGGACCCAGCGCGCCCGAGCCCGTGCCCGAGCGCTCCGCGGGCCTCCGGAGCCCCCCGGCTGGCCGAGCCCTCGGGGGCTGCTCCGGGTCCCTGGCCCTCCCGTGGTGGCCGAAGCCCTGCCGGCGCCTGGGCAAGGCTGGCGCCGGGGCCGGAGAGCGGACGCGCCGCACCTTTCCCTGCTGAGCCGGGGAAATGAGTCTCAGGCGAGTGCTCGGCCTCCTCCGCCTCCCTCCTCCGCCAGCCGCCTGGCTTCCTCCTCCAGCCGCCGCCGGGACCGTAGGGGCCCAAGCCAGCCGCCGCGGCCTGTGTGGGGCCCCGCTCCGCCTCGCGTCCCCAGCCCACCCCGCCCGGCCAGCGCCGGCCCGGCCCTCGCTCCGCCTCGGGGCCGGGACGTGCCGAGCTCCGCCCCGCCGGCTGCAGGGAAACCCGAAGCCACCGGAGCTGGGACTGCGACGTCGTTACCTCTGAACCCAGGTCCCGCGCCCCCACCTGGGAGCGCACCAGTTCCTTTAAACTGAGCGTCAGCTTACCCACTCTTCCGCAAAAGAAGCCTGCCAAGCCCTAACCACCGGCGCTGAGCATAACCCAGAACCGAGGCTGTCTTCGAGACGACGCTCAGAGCCTAGCCTCAGTTTACCCAGGGAGTTGGAGGGTCCTTTTGAAAGGAAGGGGCAACCCTCTGTCTCCTCCCTGAGCTGCCAGTACTCGCGCTGGCCTCCACAGGGTCTCATTTAGGGATCAGAGGGCTAGTCGCCCCAGGGCCACTTCCAGTCTGGGCAACTTAGTGATTTACAGAAACCGTGTCTCAAAGTAAAAAGAAGGGCTGGGGATGTAGCCCCGGGTGAAGGCCTTGGATTCAATTCCTAGGGCCAGAAGCTAAGCACGGTGGCGCAGGCTTGTAATCCCAGCACTCAGGAGACTGAGGCAGGAGGATCACTGGGAGTTCAAGGCCAGCCTGGGCTACATAGTGAGTTCAAGACCAGAGATCTTGTCTCAAATAAATAAATAAATAAATACACACACCTAGTGCCAGAGAAAAAAGAAAAAGACCTAGGTCGATCTGCCAAGTCTGCCAGTATGATTCCTGCCATAGTCTATAGCCAATGTAAATCCCAAGACCAACCCAGATTCAAGAGAATAAGTCAACTCTACCTCTTGAAGGAAAGAGTGGAGTTACATATTTTCTAGGACTGGCATCACAAAATACCACAGATGGCTCAGACAACAGAAATTATCTCACAATCCTGGAGGTTAGAAATCTAAGATCAAGGTGTAAGTAGGATTGATGCCTGCTAGGTGAGAGAATCTTTGGCGCCTCTCTCCTGACTGCTAGTGGGTTACCAGCAATCTTTGTCATGAAGATGGATCATCTGCATATGAGTTCTCCCTGTGTACATCTCTATCTCTCAAGTATCCTTGTCTTGTGAGAAACTGGTCACATTGAACTACAGCCCACTCTAATAATGTCTGTAAATATTCTATGTCCAAATAAGATCAGACACTGGCTTACTGGGGATTAGGACTCCAACGTATCATTTTGGGGGAAAAACAGTTCACTCCAAAATAAATGTACACACAAGACTGGAAGGAACCTTGGCAGCCATCTTTGCAGATAAACTACCACAAAGCAGAAACCCCTGGGAATACCTGGCTTTTATCTTTAAGAACAGATTCCTGGGACGTGGAGCCTCAAACCAGGGCCTAGAATGCTAAAACCACCTTGGGTGTAGGAATAACCTGTTTTTCTTTCAAGGGACCCAGAGGAGGAGGATGGAACAGATTCTCCCTCCTAGGCTTTTTTGTGTTTTTTTTTTCTGAGTCAGGATCTCACTATATACAGCTCAGGTTGGCCTCAAACTTGCTTCACTCAGCCTCCAAAATGCTGGGATCACAGCCATGCACCACCACACCTGGCCCCTCCTAAGCATTTCACCTTCCTATTTAGTGTGCAGAGAGGATAGGAAGCGAGAAGCCTGGAAAATTTTGGGTGACCTTGGGGATTCCAAGAACTCCCTCAGATAATGTGGATAATATCGTTTTGTTCACTTCCTGATTTGCTAGCTGATGTTCTTTGTATGTTAGGGCCCTTGTGCTCAGAGGTTAGGATTGGGTCCTAGGCAAGCACCTGGAAAACAGAGTGGCATCTTTCCTCTGACAGTGAGAGGGGTGCCTCACAGAAAGGACTATCAGCACCATCATTTGTCCTCCCACAGGCCTGCCTGCCACCAACCTACCACCAACGCACCCTGCTTCCCCAACTTCCAGCCCAAACCTGAGTAGTAGCCACTGCACCTGTGCAGTGGGAAAACCAGAAAAATATGGAGTTGTCTTAAATCATGTGAATGAAGGAGCGATTCCCTCATGAAGATGGAACAGAGAGAGGATGTGGGACACAACACTCCTCAGGCCCCTTGCCTTATCTGGACCTAACTCCCTCTTGCAAAATAGAAGCACCAGATGAGGTGCCTTCTAACGTTACCCCCTCCAGGCTTGTCTGTCCCCCACCCTCCAAAGAGCTGCCTGCTGGGTACAGGTTTCACCTGGGAGATCTCTGCTGACTGAGTCCTTAGCCATTCGGGGCATGCTGAGCCAGCCAAGTCACAGCTCAGAGGTGACCTTAACTCCTAGGACTGCCCCAGACATGGAAACCAGCCCAGCCAACCTTGGCTCCTGTGGGGCAGACTTAACTGCTCATGGCCAGGTGTGAGTGCTGTGTGTGGCAGAGTCCTGGTCCCCACTGCACCCTGGGGGGCCATGGTGGCCAGGCTTGCTGACCACAGCCAACTGTGTCAGTGACAGGAAAACAGGATGAGCTGAGGGTGCCTCCACAAGCAGATACTGCTCAGCACATAAACAGGAAAGGAAACAGCCCACTTGAGGGCTGCCTCTACCACCCATGAGGTGGGAGACAAAAGGAAGAATGAAGGAACAGATAGGGAACAATGACAATGAGGCAAAGAGGCAGTGAGGTGAGAGAGAAGGAAGCCAGTGCTGACAATCAAGGGGTGCAGAACCAAGGCCTTAGAATGCTGTTTCCACCAAGTACTCTAGGTCCCCAAAGGTGTCCCCTGGTGGCCTTTCATACCAGATCCCCTGCCTCCCACTGATCACTCTGGCCCCAGCCACTGGCCAGCCCACCCTACATCTGACCTCCTGTCCCAGAGCTCTCTTCTCATCCCGCCCCTTCTCTCATGGAGGCCTCTGTATCTGCCTCCACCCACTGCCAGGGTACAGCTCAAAGATAAAACCATCCCCAGGCTCCTTTTTTTAAAATTTATTTTTATTAGTACCTGTTTATGATACATAATAATTAATTCATTTGGGAGAATTGTACATATTGTGCATCGCAATCATTTTTATTTCCCTTCACCCCGTCTACCCACTTCTGCACAGAAAAGTTCCAAAGTGTGTCTAGCTCTAGCCAGACTTATTCCCAGAGGGCTAGGTTTATATTCACCCCTTTTGGGTGGCTACTATATCTACAAACCCCATAGGTTACCCAATTTCTCCATTTTCATAGAGGGACACGAAGCCCATTGTTGGTCTACCCAAAGCCACTAAGAAATAAGGAACAAATTCAGCCTCCTGAATCTTAACCTTTCAATACCTATCCTCTTTCCTGGTCCACTTGCTGCAGATCTTTCTTGGCCTGTCTTGGTGTAATCATGTCCTGATAGGAGCACCCCAGGGCCAGTGACTCAGGTAGGGGGAGGCTGGGGCTGCCAACTTCCTGGGAGGAGCTCTTACCCATTAACAGACCAGCCTGAGTCACTGGGAGGACTGGAAGATCCTGGAGGCTGGAAGAGGCTGACTCATCCTTGTCTTCATTTCAGCTGAGAAGGAAGAGGCCCCCCACATAGAACAGCCCATTCATTGCTATTTCCCAGCAGAAATGAAAGCTGGAGTGGAACCATATGGAAAGATGGACCAGCCCTCAAGAAGATCCTCGGGACAACCCTGGGAGAGGTGACCTGAGGAGAGAAAGGAGACTCCAGGGTCCTTTCAGAGCACTGCAGACAGGAGTGACGACCCATAAAACACAAAATTCAGTATTCAAATTCAGACTCAATAGAGATCTGTTTGAAAAAAATAATGTTTGCTTAGCAAAATACTCTTTCATTAGAAAGATTCAGAGTTCCTTTAAGTGACACCATTCTTGGCGATTTCCAGGATTTGCTTGTAGAGAAGAGAGATGCCACCTACCTCATTCCCAGCCTCTCAGCTTTTACAATTTTCAGTCACCTGAAGAGCTTGTGAGAAACTTCAAGAGTTCTGCCTCACTGCCAGAGTTCCTGGCAGAAGGTCTGAGGCGGGACCCAGCAGTTTGCATTTCTGAGTTCCCCGGCACTGCTGAGGTTGCTAGATTCTGATGCTCCCTTTGAGAAGCACTGATAAAGTTAGACCCAACCACCTATGTCCCTGCACACACCCCACAGAGGACTGGCTGAGGGGTCCAGCTGGGGAAATCACTGTGTATTCAGGCCACAAGTCTCTCTGGGGCACTGCTCTGCCTGGCAGCCGCACTGCTCCTGGGTTGCACCTTCGCGTGGATCCTCACACCCCCCAACATCCCGTGTGCCCAGCCCAGCTGCTGCCCTGTCTTCACACTTCACCAAGGACATGGAAGCCTGATATTCCCACCACCAAGTCTCCAACTCCACTCATTTTGGGTCAACTGCTTCTCCCAGGAGACGGAAGAGGTATCTTGCTCCCACTGATTGTCATTCACCCCATTTGCGACCCTCCTCCTTCAATTCTCCCTTCTCTCCTATTTCTTCCATCACTCCCTTTCCTATTAGTACAAACTATCTTCCAGTCTCTCTCATCTAGAAAAAATCAAAGGCTGGTGATGTAGCTCATGGTACAGCACCTGCCTAATATGCACAAGGCCCTGGGTTCCATCCCCAGCACCACAAAAATTGAATGAACAAACAAATAAATAAACAGCATATAAAGACTACCCTAAACCTCCTTATCTGCCTCAGCCACCACCCCACTCCTATGTTAATAGTCACAGCAAAACTCCTTCAGAGCGCTATAGACAGTTACCATCACTGGTTCCTCCCCTCCCTCCCTGCTTGGGGCTGGCTTCCTACTGCAGCACTCTGCTGAAACTCCAACAACTCCCACATTGTAAATGAGTGGTTCTCACCTCCATCAAGCCTGAACTGGCCACTGCCTCCAACTGGGCGGCCTTCTGCTCTGATCCTACACTGTCCTGGCTTCCCTTCTCCTCCCTGGACACCCCTCCTCTGAATAAGTGTCTGGGTTCTGACCACTTCCCCTCCCTACGCTCTCTCTAGCTTCATGCCTCCACCATGGCATCTGCTAAATCTGCGTCTCCAGCCTTGATCATTATCTTGGTCTATTTCTTGAGCATCTCAGACTTGCCATGGCCAGAATCAAACTCTTGACTTCCCTTGCCCAACATGTGTGCTATAATAGACATAATATAAATGTACTATTTTAACCATTTTAAGTGCACAATTCAGTATCATTAGGTATCATCTCAATATGTCCTACCATTTCACTTTCACTTCTAGAACCTTTAATCATCCCAAACTCTCTCTACAGTAACACCCAACTGCCTCCTAAGCCCCTGCCCTGGTAACCTCAATTCTGCTTTCTGTTTCTATGAATCTAACTATTGTGATACAAGTGGAATCACATGATATTTGTGCTATTATGGCCACCTGCTTTTTCCCTCCCTCAAATTCTACTATCTCCAAATTGTACCAGAATTATTTCCCCAGGAAATAAAATTGGTGGTTACAAGTCTTCTCCAAGGAGGTTTCTGAGCTGCTGTTCTATTGTATTTTTTTCAGGCATGTCTGTTTCATTGTTTAAAATCTTTAAATACAGACAATAACATAAAGTAACCAAGAAAGATATAGCACCATCATCTTACTTCTCACATTTGATCATTGCTAACATTTTAGGTCTTTTCCTCTGTCATTTTTAAATACAAGACATAAAACATTATAAGTCAAATCATAATCCCCTTTAAATCCCTACTGCCACAGGCTATAATACGTACATCAAATATGCATCTGTTTAATCTATTTTTGTAGTTTAACCTCATATCATATTTCACCTAATCTGATCAGCTTCATTAATTGTATTATATACTATTATTTAAGCCTACTTAAAAAAGAAAAATATTGTAAATTGCACTATAACACAGTACTTTCTAAGCTTGGATTTTATTTTCTACTTATTGAAAGAATCCTGATATATATAATGTATATCTATAGTACTATATGAAATCAACGATACCCTTTTAAGATGAAATCTGATTTCACAGATTTTTAAAAATTGTACATCCTAAATCAATGAATTATGATTTATCACTCTTATGTACACATAAGAGAAAATTTAAGCAAAATAAAATTAGTTAAAATTTTATATCAAAAGCTCAACTCTTCTGTGTGACTTTTTTTGAGTAATAGACTTAGTATTTTGAGTTATACAGAAAAAGCTGAGTGACAATTACATGATTCTCGTATACTCCCTCACCTCCCTCCCAATCTTCCCTATTTTTCCACATTTTACGCTACAATTGGATATTTGTTAAAACTGATGAGCCCATATTGACACATTATTATTAATTAAAGTCCATAGTTTACATTAGCATTCACTATTGGTTTACATTTTATGGTTTTTAACAAATGTATAACTTTTATCTTCTAATGTAATATACAGAACAATCATTTCACTGCCTAAAAATCCCCTGTGCTCTTCACGTTCATTCCTCCCTCCTCCTGAGCCCCTGGCAACACTGATCTTTTATTATCCTGGTGGTTTTGCCTTTTCCAGAATGTCGCATATTTGGAATCTTGTAACATGTAACTTTTTCAGTGTGGCTTCTTCCACTTAGTCTCCAATGGTTAAATAATGCTCAAATATTCTTGAAATGTCAGTGTCAAATCATTCTGCTGGTTATCACTGTACTTCTGGTGAGCTTATTCCACTTTTTACTAATCTTTAAATATGTTTTCTGAAGGAGAATGCAAATGTCCTGAGGATCCCAGAGGTCATCTTGTATCTCTGTATGAATAAGGAGAGGAAATTTGAGACAGAGGAGAGAAAGGTCGACTGTGTTTATCTGATCCTGGGCTTCTTGGTAAAGTAGGTGGAAAATTCACCAGCTAAGAAGAGGGAGAGGGCTGGAGGGCACAGTGCTGAGAACTTGGCTCAATCACCACCAATGTGTTTGGTGGGGAGGAGGTGGAGGGTGGAGAGATGCAATGAACATTTTCTTTCCTGTCAAAAAGAATGAGATTGAAAAACACCCTGAAGATTTCTTTTTTCTTATTTTTCTGGGTTTTTTTGGGTTTTAGATTTTTTTTTTTTTTTTTTTTTTGGTACCAGGGATCAAATTTGGGGCAGCAGAACCACTGAGCTAAATCCCCGGCCCTCTTCTGTTTTTTTAATGACATAGTTTACATATAGTATATGTAAAGTGTACTACCCTTTTCAGAGTATGTTTCTGTAAGGTTTTGTTTTGGCTTGATTTTTCTTTTGAGAGAGAGGGATGGGGTCTTACTGTGTAGTCCAGGCTGAACTTGAATGCACTGCATAGTTCAGACTTGCCTCAAACTCAAGATTCTTCTACCTCAGCCTCCCAAGTCCTGGGATTACAAGTACACATAATCATACTCAGATTGGTTCTGCAAGTCTTGACACACTGTATAGTGATGTTATCACCGTCATATCAATATATCAAATAGATTCATCACCCCAAAGTGTTCTCCCTTCCCCCTTTGTAATAACCTCTCCCCCTCCCACAGCCTCTGGAAACCATGCATCTATTTCCATCCTTATATTTTTCCTACTTCTAGAATAAATGGTACTTAGTATGTACCTTTGGAGTCTGACCTCTTTCACTTAGCATAATGCATTTAAGATTTTTTTCTTTTTTGAGGTCAGGTCTCCCTGTATAGTCCAGGCTGGCCTCAAACTTGCAGCAATCCTCCTGCCTCAGCCTACCAAGTGCTGATTGGCATTCATTTATGTTGATGGGTGTATTAGCTGTTTATACATTTTATTATGGCATAGTACTCCATTTTCTGGATCTACTACAGCACACACACATGCACAGTTGAAAGACATTTAGGTTGTTTTGGGGTTGTAAGTGGGGTTCTGATATGCTGTGGGCTCCTTCTAGAAATTTTTTGCCAGGTTCTTATTGTTCTGAGCAAGAATAAAAGCGGTGAGGTTTTACATTTATTAAAGGTAGAGGGAAAAAGTATTCTCTACAGAGTGAATGTGGGCCAATTAAAGGTAGGAAAAGAAGTACACTCTGTAGACAGACAGCAAGCCACTGAAAGAGTTTACAGTGGCCATGAGGTTAATGGCAACTGTCTTTTATTTCTCCCATTCTGACATTAGATCCGGGCTATCCTATCAAAATCCTGCTTGATTTCACACCAAAAGAATTGAAGCTAGCATTCCGTAATTGGTCCCAAGTGCATGGCTTGGGCACATGTGTCCTGGATCTCCGTGATTGACAGGTCATCCCCACTTTCCCAGCTGCTTTGCCACACCCTAACCTCTTGCTTCAGAGAGATTATGAATGAACATGCTATAAGCATTTTCATACAGAGTCATATGTGAACATAAGTTTTTATTTTACTTCGATAAATACAATTCTAGAGTTGGACTGTTGGATCATGTTGTAGTTATATAATGGCATCTCATTGTTGCCTTAATTTGCCATTCCACAATCATGAATGATGTTGAGCATCCTGTCAAGTGCCTTGTTGTCATTTGTATGTTGTCTTTTGTAAATTGTGTTACATCTTTTGCCTATTTTTAAAGAGTTACTAGTCTTCTTATAATTAAATTTGGGAATTTTTTTATATTCCAAAGTTTTAAACCAAAAGAGCTTTGAAATGATTCCACTATGTGTTCCCTTTGTCACATCTTGGGGAGGGGTGTACACCACACCATGCCATAGCACTAGAAGACACAGCTATTGGGATCTTACCAGGATGGTAAACTCTCGGCTTCAGTAATCAATTAAAGAGGCAGAGTTTAAAATAAAAGAAGATGGTTTATTTGGAAAAGAGTGAAAAACAAAAGAAGATAGACAGCTACTCTGGAAGACTACTGAGCATCAGAAGTAAATACTTAGCTCTTTTTTATTTAGGACTAGTGATTTCTCCCATCCTCCATGTGGGCACTTGGAATTTGTCACCATCTGATTGGCTATCTGGCTCTTTGATCCTAACCTGAGAACCTCTATCTACTTTCTTTCTGGCCATTTGATTTTTTCCTGTCCCTTTGTTATTGATGGGGAGGAGATTTATAGAAAGGTAACTTAGTTAATGACCAAGCAAAGGTGACATGTATATCTGGTACAGGCATAGTGATGCTAAAGTAAGAATATACATATAAGTATATATGTATATGTGTGTTTGTTATATACTAAATAAAAGTTCTTTGGTGGCTGCCCCCTTATCTCCTTTGCATTTTGTCAGAGGTGGGTGAGGGGGCTAGTTTCCCTTGGTCTTTCATGTTTCTGTTAACTCTTTCTGATAAATTTCCATGGAAACTGTGCTACCTGGTGCCTCCTTGGATGTAGTGTGTGTGTGTGTGTGTATGTGTGTGTGTGTGTGTGTGTCTCTCTCTCTCTCTTTCTCTCTCATCTTTCTAATTGCTCTAACTATAGACTACTTGTGGAGGTAGAAGCTGCCCCTAGAAGAGTTCCCATTAATTTTTAGTAAAGCCATCTTTTCTCTGCCTACAAACCACCTTTCCATACACCTTTAACTTATATTTTTCTTTCTTTGGTTTCTATCACATATTTCAAAATAAAGTAGTTATAGGGCTGGAGATTTACCTCAGTGGTTCCACCGCCTACCCCACAAGCATAAGGACCAGAGTTCGATCCCAGGTACCAAAAAAAAGTGGTTATAAAGTCTTTCTGATGGTATTAAATGTTCTAACTTAAAAATTACTTTGTTCTCAGCCCTCTAAAGCATTTGGTAGCAGTGGTTTTATTTTTCACTACAGTAGCTTCTGAAAGTTGATCAAGTGGCAAAGCATGAAAAAGGGGTATGGTGTCAAAATGATCTCTCTCTCTCCCTCTCTCTTTCTCTCTCTCTCTGTCTCTCTCTTGTTCTCTTTCTCTCTCTCTCTCTCTCTCTTGTTCTCTCTTTCTCTCTTCCATTTGCATCTTAACCTTCTGTCTGGGTTCATTTTTCTTTAGTTCTTCTAGAAGCATATTAGATGTTTTGTTTCATTGAAATACTTCATTTCACTTTTTCCTTAAAGGATGTTTCAGCTGGGTATAAAATTCTATGGACTTTTCCCCTCAACGCACTGAAAATATTATTCTCACTTCCACTGCCACCTAACTAAAAGTAAGCTGTCTTCTATCACCCCACCTGCCAGTTGCTCTTAGGAAGTAATGAAATGTGGGCCAGGGATTTAGCTCAGTGGTGACACTGCCTGCCTTGCAAGTGCAAGATCCCAAGTTCCATCCCAGGCACCAAAGAGAAAAAAAAAAAAGAATTAATGAAATGTAGTAAGACAAAATTGAAAGCATTATAAGAATAAATTGACAATGATCTTACTGTAAATTTTAACAAACTTCTTTTAATAATTAAGAGACAAAGTAGATTAAACATTTTCAAAGCATATAGGTGTTATAACAGTTAGATTAGTAAGCATGACCTAAAAGACATATATAGAATTTTTCCTCAGTAAAAGAAACAAAAAGCCTGACTCTCCTCAAAAGCACATATAATAATTACAAAAATCAACTACATAATAGACAATTGAACAATCTATAACCAATAGCAAGGACTGAACATCATAAATGTTCTCTTAATATAAAATACTTGAATTATAAGTCTAACAAAAAATAATTTAAAAACCTACATTTATAAATTATTTAAAATACATTTATAAGTCAGTTATAAATTAAAGAATAAAGCTATATAAAATTGAGCAAAAGAAAATGGCAGAGTGCTGATCAGTAGCAAAATTTAGCCTCTCTGGGATCTGGAATCCAGACACTGGAAGATAACAACTTACAGAAGAAAAAAAAGAGAAGCAGATTGCCAGGAATTGGGAAAGAACTGACAGGAAAAATTAGAAGCTACAGAGAAGTTAGAAAGATGGACCACAGTGCAAAGAAGAGAAGGAAACAATTTAGACTCTCTCCCCAGCTCTCCTGGCTCTCGAGGCTCACAGAAAGGAGAGCTGGGCTTCTCAGAAGCAAGGTAAGCGCTCACGGTTGGGAGATCCAGGGTGAAATGCAGTGGAGCTCATGACCCTTGTAAACTGCAAAAACAGCACAGCATTTTGCTCCAAGAGGACTCCTTCTACACAGTGGGCAACAGCCAGAAAGGGATTGTGGCCACTCACCACATCAGAGAGTGCTTGATCAGGTGCCATTGTGCAAAGGGTTGATTAAATCTTGGGAGACATCCATGGACAGGAGAACAAGCTAGAAAGAGACCCCCTGAGAAGTTTAAACTCAGGCCACGAAGGACATGGGTCCCACCCCACCCCACCTCACCCTCATGGTGAGAAGCTAGTCCTGGCTTGAGTTGCCCTCAGAAAGAGCTGGGTCTGAAAGTGCCTGCTGCCCCTAAGTACTTGAACCCTTGCCCTATTGCTTACATCCAGCACATATTTGAGGTCTGATAACCTTTCCTGACCACTAACATCAAGGACAAATCTTGACATGAACATTGTCACAGCCTGCGGTGAACAGAGAGGCCTCTGGAATAGGGGCACACCTCACAGACCCATAGACTGTAAGGCTAGGCAGAGAAAATTGTGACTTGATGGACACTAAAAGTGCAGATCCTAGAAGGAAACCACTCATTCAAATATATGAGGAAAAACTTTTTCTTCTTTATTTTTGGACTCATTTTTTCTTTCTTTTTTTATTATTCTTTATTCTCTATATTAATTTTTTCACTTTTTTATTCTCTTTCTTCTTCTTCTTCTCCTCCTCCTCCTCCTCCTCCTCCTCTTCTTGACAGAATTCTACTCTATGTAGTTTAGGCTGGCCTTGAACTCAATATGTAGTCCAGGCTGGCTTTGAATTCCCAGCAATCCTCCTGCCTCAGCTTCCTGAGTGCTGGTTTTGCAAGCATGTGCCACCATGCCCAGCACCTTTTATTCTTTTATCTTCTATTTCTCATTTATTTCTCTTACCTTTATCTAATTCTATAAATACCTTTCTACTCCATAATAGGAGACTTTATCTCACTTTTCTCTCTTCCTTCTTCTCTCCTATTGTTTAATTTTTCAAAGTTTTCTTCTTGTACTCTTTCATTCCTAACCCCCTACATCTTCAATACTATAACCATTAAGCTTTATTCATCTTTAGGCAGTTAATTCTATGTTACTATTGTTGAATTCTTTTCTATCATCAATGGAGATAGTTATTGCATTTAGTAGACATATTTATGTTTACTAGACATATTTGCTTTATGTTAATATTTGGTTTGTGTGATGGTTGAGTGATTGTGTCAACTTGAGAAGTTTGGTTAAGAGAAGCTTAGCTAAGTCGGCTCAGCAATTGCACACCCTCGGGCATGGGAGATCCATCCTGGGGCACCTCGGGGCTTGGGTATAAAGGGGAAAAGAGGAAGGATGTGGCTGCTTCTGTTCCTTTGGAGGAACTCCCGTCCTTGCCTTGGAAGTCATCTCCTGCCTTCCAGCATAGACTCTTCAGCCTTCCATCACAGACCCATCGGCCTCCTGATACGGGGACTCACACAGGTCACTGCAGTGAGCTCCAGACCTTCAACTAAATCCTTTGACCTCCTGTCTGCAGACTGACCCTCTGGATTCTTGCTTATTCAACCCTGTGGGTGGCCATTGAAAGCCAATCTCGTAACTTCTTATATATTTATATATCTTGTGTTATATCTGTTTCTCTAGTAAATAGACTGACTATACAGACTGAGACTGACTGATACAGTTTGTCTTAAGATTTACACTATAATAGATTTCTAAGGTTAAGGATTGTATATTATTTGTTCCTATGGTATGTCAATATTCAGTTTGTCTTGAATGATTTTAATGAGGCTGATTTACTTGATATTGCCAGAGTCACATAGTTGTTACTATTAATAGGTTTTCTCTGTATGCCAATAACCAAATTACCTTTGTGACATTAACAACACTGCAGTACATTCCAAGAGAACTGGGTGCTGGGCCAGTTACACTGCATGCCCCCCTCATATTAACAGAGGTGATCAAGTCTTGGGACAGAGGTAAAGGACTATTGTTAGCCATGCCCTGAGTGCATTTCTGAAAAACAAACTATCTAAAGAGATCTCTGAAGTAGCAACAAAGTCTTTCCACTATAAGCAACCACATACCTAAGCACAAAACAAACAAAAAACAATAGAAACATGAGAAGATAAGGCAACAAAATACCTCCCAAAACTCCCAGCTGCCCCAAAACCAATCCACAGGGCCTTGAAGGGTAGGAAAGCAAAAGCCACATAGCCAAATTATTTGAAAGGATAACAGAAGAGATTTAAAAACAAATCAATGAGGCCCTTGGCAAAGAGGAGATTTTAAAAAACAGAACAATGAGGTGCTCAGTGGGCTCACCGAAAGTATAGCTAAGCAGATAATGGAGATAGTAAACAAAATAATCAGGGAGCTTACCGAAGACACAATAAAAAGCTAAACAAAATGATACAAACATAGGGCTTGGATTTAGCTCAAGGTGCGAGTTCGATCCCTGATACCAGAAAAAAGAAAACCATACAAACATAAATGACTTCTTTAGCAAACAACTAGAGTACATGAAAAAGTTCCAAACAGAAACCCAGAGGATTAAAAATTATTTTGAAAATATGAGCAGCAAAAATGACCAATATGCGGTAGATAAGGATGTTTTCAAAGACCGGTTACTCAGAGATACTGTACAATAAAAACAAGAGAACATGAAAATGGATTCAACAGCTGCTAGATAACACAAAGAACACTAAGATTAATTGGAATTAAGTGAAAAATCAGAAGACAGCAGAAAAGGCATAAAAACCTATTTATAGGGCCGAGGATTTAGCTCAGTTGTTCTGCCACCCGCCTCACAAGCGCAAGGTGCAGAGTTCAATCCCTGATACAAAAAAAAAATCCTTTTATAGAAATAATTACAGAAAACTTTCCAAATACTGGGAAAGAATTAAAAAAAACAGATAACTGAGGCATATAGAACTCCAAACAGCAACAAATCATCAAAAGATCTTACACTCTGACCAAGTAGGCTACATCCCAGGAATACAGGGATGGTTCAACACACACTGATCAGTAAATGTAATATACCACATAAACAGAAGCAAGGACAAAAATCTTATGATTATCTCAAATGATGCAAAAAAATTCTTTGGCAAAATCTAACATCTATTCAAGATTTTTAAAAAAACAACCCTGAAGAAAATAGAGGTAGAAGGACTTATCTCAATCTGACAAAAGCCATTTCTGACAAACCATTGATCAACATCATGGGGAAAAGCTGAAAGCTTTCCCTCTAAAATCATGTACAAGACAAGTATGTCTTCTATCACCACCTCTGTCCAAGTTAATTCTCAAAACATTAGCCAGAGCAATCAGGCAAGAGAAAGAAATAAAAGAAATATGTAAAGGAAAGGAAGAGGTCAAATAATCATTTTCAGATGACATACTACTCTTCATAAAAGACCCAAAAAATTCAACCAAAAACTCCTAAAATTCATAACCAAATTCAGTAACTTAGCAGAATACAAAGTCAATAAAAATCAATAATGTTCCTAACATCAATAATAAACTCACTGAAGGGCTCGGGATTTAGCTCAGTGGTACCATGCCTGCCTGGCAAGCGCAAGGTCCTAAGTTTGATTCCCAGTACCAAAAAATAAATAAATAAAATAAACTCACTGAGAAAAAAATTAGGGAAACAATACCTTTTACAATAGCATCAAGAAAAATTAAATGCCCAAGAATTAACCTAACCAAGTAATTGAAAGACTTCTACAAAGGAAACTACAGAACTGGGCCAGGGATTTACCTCAGTAGTTCTGTCACCTGGCTCACAAGTGCAAGGTTCTGAGTTCCATCCCCAGTACCAAAAAAAAAAAAAAAAAAAAAAAAAACTACAGAACTCTGAAAAAGGAAATCAAAGAGGACATTAGGAAATCAAAAGATAACCCCAATTGCTGGATAGGCAGAACCAATATAGTCAAAAGGGCCATAGTTCCAAAACTAATGTACAGATTTAATGCAATCCCAATAAAAATATCAATAGCATTCCTCATGGAACTAGAGAAAACAATCCAAAAATTTATGTGGAACCAGAAACCTAGAATAGCAAAAGCAATCTTGGACAACAAGAGCAAAACAGGAGGAATCACAATTCCGTACTTTAAGTTATACTACAGAGCCACAGTGATAAAAAACAGCATGGTATTGACAAAATAAAAACACACACGTAGATCAATGGAACAAAATAGAAGGATGCAAAAACAACTTTAGGGCCTTCAGCTACCTGATCTTTGCAAAGGGGCCAAAACCTTATGCTGGAGCAAAGATAGCCTCTTTAACAAATGGTGCTGGGAAAACTGGCTGTCCACATGGCAAGGATTGAACCTAGACTTGTATATCTCACCATGTACTAAACTAAGGTAAAAATGGATCAAAGATCTAAATGTTAAAAACACTTATCTGCTGTAAGATAAAATAGATAAAATTCTTGAAGGTATAGGCATAGGCAAGGACTTTCTGAACAAAATCCCGGTCGCATAAGATATAACACTAAGAATCAACAAATGGGATCATATCAAATTAAAAACCTTCTCCACAGCAAAGGACATAACAAAAGAGTGAAGAGACAACCTACAGAATGGGGAAACAAATCACCAGCTATTCATCGGACTAATATCTGGAATACATGAAGAATTTTTTTAAAACTTAGACCCCCCCTCCCCAAATAAAAGACCTGACCAAAACTGGGCAACTGAAATGAAGAGACACTTTTCAAAAGACGAAATACAAATGGCCAATAAATACATGAAAAAAATGTTCAACATCCCTGGCTATTAGAGAAATGCAAATTAAAACAACACTGAGATTCCATCTTACTCTAGAAAGAATGGCTATCATCAAGAAATCAGATAACATGCTAGTAAGGGCTTAGAGGGGGGCAGAAAAAGGAACTCTTCTTTATTGTTGATGGGAATGTAAACTAGTACAAGCATTATGGAAGTCAGTGTGGCGGTTCCTCAAAAAACTAAAACAAGAAATTCCATTTGACCTAACTATTCCCCTCCCATATATCTTTCCAAAAGAGTTAAAAACATCATATTACAGAGCATATATATGCATACCCATGTGTCTTCATTACTTCCTCATTGCTGAGACAAAATACCTGACACTCATAAGTTAAAGGAACAAAGGTTTATTTTAGCTCACAGTTTGTAGAGATTCAGTCCACAGTCAGCTGCCTCCAAGGCCGAGTGGCATGGTAGAGGGTCATGGCAAAGGAGAAACAGTCTATGGCAGGGCAGACAGAAAGCAACAGGCAGTGAAGCAGCAGAATCAAGCCTTCCTTTCTGTTTCATCCCATCTATGCTACAAGTGTATTGGATGGTGCCACCCACACCCAAGGTGGTCCTTCCCATTATCCACACCCATAACTATGCTAAACCAAATTTACTTATCACCCTTAATCCATACTCCTAGATCCAGCCACCTCTGAAAAGCTCCACTTATGAGCACATGAGGCTTTGGGAGGACATCTAGATATGAGCTATAACACCATGTTTATAGAAGCACAACTCACAATAATTAAATCTTGGAAGCAGCCTATATGCCCATTAACAGATGAATGGTTAAAGAAATTGTATTTATACACAATGGAGTACTAGTCTGCAATAAGGAGAATAAATTTGAGTCCTTTGTAGTTAAATGGATGCACCTTGAGACCATAATGTTAAATGAAATAAATCAGACAAGTCTAAATATAACATGGTTTTTCTTTTATGACAAACCCAAAATATAAATAAAGAGCAAAATAAAAGATAGATAACAGGCAAAAAAAAAAAAAAAAGATGGACAGAGAGGAAGGAAGAGTAGGAGGAAAATTGCACCTGAGAGGGAAAGGAGGGAGCAAGGATGTAAAAAGAATTAAGATGCATTATGTATATGTACTATCTTCTCATAATGCATGTAACCATTATTGTATTGCAAACATGTGCTAATAAAAATAAAAAGGGGATAGATGGAAAAATCTTCATAAAATCATGAAATATTACAAATATGAAATTATAGTAATAATGTATCTTATTGGATATAGCAGCTGCTGTCAGTGAGTACTCCAACCATATTTCCCTCTGATGGATAAATATGCACATTATCCAGCTGCCATGAGTGTCAACTGCTGAAAGTTCATGGCTGCCCCTTCCTCAGAGCATTGCCCTTAGTGGATGGGAACCCCTCACCTGAGAGGGTGTGTTCCCGTCCCCCACTCCCACCACAGGCTGTATCCAACCATTGACCCAAATAAAGATACAAAGGTCCTGCCCACTTTCCTCAAGGTGAAACCAATTCGGTGTCATGCTCCAGAGCATCCCATGGAGTCAGGCCAAGGACAGACTCCAGGTGCACACACATCCTTGCTCAGCTCCTTCCTCTGCCTTGTCTAGCTTCCTCGGCTCCCTTATTCTAAGCACTTTCTCCTAATACACACACACACACACACACACACACACACACACAAACTTCCACTGGCCCTGCTTCTGGGAAGCAGGACAAACAGTACTGTGAAAAAAGCTGAAAGTGATTGAGCTTCGCAGCCAACATTAGACATAAGAGAACACACAATAGAATACATCTGGAGAAGGCAGAGGAATGAAATAATAAGACCTGGAAATTGAATACACATAAAACACAGGTGAAAGAATGCACAACTTAACAATATTAACAAATAGAAAAGACATAATGGTAGAAAAACCCAGAAATTTAAACCATAAGGAATTATAAACTGAGAAGACATTTTGCTATTGAATTTTAAAACATATATAAAAAAAACTTCCATAAATATATGTCTACTCACAAGTGACTCAACAGTAAATAGAAACTTAAATAATTTTGTATTCATTTGGAAAATTTAATCAGGAGTTTAAAGGTCTATCCATGAAAAATTAGGGTTATGGTTTTATAGGCAGTTTCTTCAAAGCATTCAAGGAACAGTTCCTCCCAAAAAAACTGTTCCAGAAAATAAGAAAATGATATGCCCAATTCATTTTATGAGGCTAAAAAAACCTTGATACCCAAACCAAACAAGAACAAAATGAGAAAGAAAAGTCACAGACCAGTATCACTTATAAACATAGACATAAATTTTCAGGATTCTACACACTGTATTCAGAATATATTCAAAACACAAATACATCATGCCCCAGTTAGATTTACCTCAAGAGTTTAGAAATGGTTCAACATTTAAATGTATTAGCTATTGTTATGGCTTGGGTTTAGATGTGCCTCCAAAGCCTTATGAGGTCTTAGGTGGGGCTTTTTCACAGGTGGCCTCAACTAGAGTGATTGATTCACAGTGCAATGCTAAGCCCGAGGGCACTAGGATTAAGGACATGAGTGCTACCCACCCTAAGTAGTCTGAAAAAGATGAAAGGGGCAGAAAGACACTGTTAAGGTTGCTTGTTGCTTTTGCTGTCATGAACTGTTGCCCCTCTGCCATGCACCACCCTGCCTTGGAGCCAGCTGATTATGAACTGAAACCTCTACAAACTGTGAGCCAAATAAACCTTTCCTCCTTTTTTTTTTTGTTTGTTTGTTTTTGGTACTGGGGATCAAACTCGGGTCTTTGAGCTTGCAAGGCAGGCGGCAGAACCACTGAGCTAAATCCCCAGCCCCACCTTTGCTCTTTTAACTTTAGTTGTTGAGTATTTTGTCTCAACAGCAAGTAAAGTAACTAAGACAACTATATACTTCTTCAATTAAATTTTTAAATATATGAGATTATCTCAAATGAAGAAAATCAATTTTTTAAATTCCCAGGTATCTAGAAACAAAATGGAATCTCCTAGACCTGGTAAACAATATCCACCAAAATCCTTTTTTAAAAACCATAATTAATGGATAAATATGACATTTTACCCTAAAAATTCTGGAATAAGGCAATGACTCCCACTGTAACTGCCTCTATTTTCCTTGTATTAGAAGTCCTGGCCAGCTTTCTTCTAAAAGTTCAGGAAAACCAACTTCATATAAAAAGAAGCAGTAGAAACTTATCAAGGCCAAATTCCATCCAACATTATTATAAGAAAAAAGAGAATAAAGAGAGAAATAACATCTTTCTTTTTGAACACAAGCCAGAAAGTTGTGCCCACAAAACAGATTTTTAAATGTCATCTACCATATCAAAATGAGCTAAAACACATTGGAAAATTATATAAGATCTGAAATAGCAATATAAACCAGAATAGGAAAACTTAGAAATAAAGTGAGAGTATTCAAGAAAGAATTGAAAACAATTTTTTAAAGTCATGGCAGAAATGAAGAATAAACTAGAATGGATTCTGGTAAATATTCTTTTAAGGGGACATCCAGACAATCATCTCACTGACCTGGTCATATGGAAAACAAGGTCATAGCTGGGCAACTCGGAGCCAAGAAAAGACTTCTATTGCTATAGAATAAAAGGAAAGTGGAAAAGATTGGTATAATTTAGTAATCTTTCTAACAGTCCACTACTTTGGCCATCATCACAGATACTTAGGTATTTATAAGAAGTGATTTTGAAAGGTATCTTAAGCAAAAACTGAGACTAAGATCCCAAGATCTTCTCAAGACTTACAGGAAGGGTTCCTAGCTGAGTGTGGGCACCTAGCTAGCAGCAAAGGCCAGAACACAGCTGTTGCCTTTGTATCCAAGTCAGTAATTTTATGGGACCTCAGAGCAGCTCCATTAAGCTGAGTGAGAGATATTCTGCCAGTATAGAGAGTAATGGATGAAGATTAAGGATTTTCAATTTAAAAAAACAAGAGGGCCAGGGATTTAGCTCAGTGGTTCTGCCGCCTGCCTTGCAAGCACAAGGTCTCGAGTTTGATCCCCGGTACCAAAAATAAAAATAAATAAAAATAAAAATAAAAGATATTCTTTGAGTGAGGTCACTGAAACTTTAAATTAAGTGTGAACAAATAGGCCTGAAACCTTCTAAGGATTTGAAGGTGCTGGATTACCAAAGAAATTTCAAGCCTGATCTGCTACTCTTAAAACAACTCTGGTCCTCCAGACCTATGCCAGCTATGAAAGCTACCAGAACCAAGAAGGGTACGTACTTCAAAGCCCACTTTACACTGAGAATCCTTAATCTCCAAGAAACAATGCCAATGTCAAAACAGAAATGAACAAGGCCAAAAGGACTGGCCAAGGAATTCACCCCATTGTCAGAGTGGAGAGTTTCATGATTCCTGCCCACCCAGCAGAGCTTGAAGATAGCTGTGGACCAACTGCTATGTGGGCTTCCCATTCTCCTATTTGTCAAATGAGAGCCTCTTTTGTTGTAACTGTCTTATTTTCACTGTAGCATTGTACACATCCCCACATGTGGTTACAGGCCAGGTGACTGGTCTTTTATTTTGCAGAATGTTGAATACAGAGAAGTTTATCCGGTCCTGATGGAGAGAGCCATACATGCCCCATAACTCCTGGACTTGGAGCTAGAAGCATTATTGGGATAGGGCTTTCAGGTCCTTGGGGAGAGAACAAGGGTTTTGCTATATGTGGTGCCATGGAAGTGCCTTTCATTTGACCATAGGTGAGGGAGAAACATCTCCTTGTCTCCTCCCAAGAAAGATAAATCCATACCAAAGTACTTCTAAAGAAATTCTCTCTAATTTCCACCTGTCTCTTTACCTCATCAACTAATTGTGTGAGCCAGGTGGTGGGGCCTTCTAAGGTTCCCAAAGATGGTGGTCAACACCTCTTTCCACATCCCACTGCAGCTCTAAGAGGACTTTCTCTTGGTACCAAGATTAAGATGGGGCTGCCTATTCTCTGAAGTCCTCTGTTGAAATCAAGACACAGTCTTGATTTTAACATCCTGCCATGTTAGAGGGAGACAAACAACCCCACAGAAGCCTTCAAACCTGGGAGATATTTTTTAACCATGAACATAAGGCTAAATTAAGAATTTCCTCTGTGGGAGGGAATGTTTGGAGGGGATCATTTAATTCCAACTCTTTTTTCATGAATGAAAAAATAAATAAATAAAAAGTGTTCACCACGAACATCCTGCAAGCTCGGAAATTCCAGTTAACTAGGCTCTCAAATCCACTTCCTGCTGCAGAAGGAAGATGGGTTCCGGTCCAGATATTCTGGGCCCAGCCTTGGCAGGTTTCCCTGGATGGTGTGTTTATTTGTCAGTTGCCACATCGCTCCTCCACCCCTGTGTCCCATTGCAGCTTTCCTCTTCTCTAACTGGATCCTGAGGAACAATGGAAAATGGCAGATCCCATTTCAAACGAGTTTCTTATTCTCTATCCATCCACCCATCTACCTCTCATTCTCACCTGCTTCCTGTTGCACTCTCATGCTCTGAGGGTATCTCCCTGCCTCCTGCTGTGCTTATCACACAAGCCCTTGGAATCTTACCTCTGCTCTCATCACTTCCCTGTTCTTATAATGACACCGGCCTCAGTGGACCTTTGTACATCCTCCTCTGATTTACCCTCTTGAGGATCATTTGACTCACTAACCATTTCCTCCTTCCTTAGAAGCGTACTCGCTTTCTTTGGCACCAGCTCCTGTCTTTCCTCTCACCTCTCTGGAGGCGCCTTCCTGGTCTTTTTCTTCCAACAAACTCATAAATGTGGCTGTTCCTCCAAATTGGGGGCTTAGCCTACTTTGCTGAAGCCACACTTTCTTCTAGGAATGGCTTCATTTGCATCCATGTGCTAATCATTCACAAGTCCACAGACCTTTCACATAAACCCCCTCTGCTCTTAGGTGTGAGCCCCAGGCATTTCCAACAAAGCATGAATGAAAGAAAGGCCATGTCCGCATCCATCTGCAAAAATTCAATTTTTAAAAAATTAGACTCAACAGGGCCGGGGATTTAGCTCAGTGGTTTCGCTGCTTGCTGTGCAAGTGCAAGGACTCGAGTTCGATCCCTGGTACCAAAAAAAAAAAAAAAAAAAAATTAGACTTAACAAAGGCACCAATATCAACACAGCTGCCCAAGGAAGAAACCTGGGAGCTTTATCACAGTTTTTTACTTCTCCTTCTGCTCATGCTCCTGCATCCGGTCAACCCTGGACTCGATTCTAGCTCCCTAATTACCTTCCTCTTGAGTTTGAGGTGTGACCGTCTCCTGGATAACTACTGCACCTCTGACATATCCCCATGCCTCCACTTCTGTCCTGAAATCCACTCTCCATTCTGTACTTCATTCATTCAAGCAATATTGTGAGAAGAGAAATTTTTCTAACATGAAAATCTTGTCCTGAGATACCTTCCACCAACCCCAATAGGCCCTTGCCTCTGCACCTCCCATCTGTCCTTCAGATCTCACCTCAGAAGTCATTTACCTCTCTGAAATATTTTTCTGACCACTCTTACCTTGGAAGGTTCCCCTCTGACACCACCACCACCACCAAATCCCTGGGCAGATGGAAGCACTTACCACAGAGAATAAGACTGGGTTTAGATCTCTGAGTTTTTCTACCCAGAAAATACTGAGCAAAAACTTAGATAACAAAGTAGGCTATTACTTAATAATTTCAAGGAAGGCTTTGTGGAGCAGGTGAGGCTTGCAATAGACTGAACCGATTAACAATCTAGCGGATGAGGTGGTTCAGAGAAATAGCCCTGGAGGGAAATGGCCTTGGTAGGGAAGGTTGACTGTGTGTGCTCCTTTCTGGTGGAGCACTACTCGGAGCCAAAGTCAGTGTCAGGCAGGATGACAGCTTTGAGATCATAACCCTGGCCACTAGAAGTCACTGTTTTGATCATATCAAGATCTGAAAAGAGCTGTCCCATGAAAGTACCT
Source organism: Heterocephalus glaber (assembly GCF_000247695.1). The sequence goes on along the minus strand of NW_004624741.1, from coordinate 5,193,236 downwards.
ATGCTTTTGACCCAGCAACCCCAGTTCATGCAATCTACTCTAAAGTTACATCTCCACAAATACAGTACAAAACAATGTATTTCATTGCAAAATTATTTGTAATAGCAACTTATCAGAAACAACCCATATGTCTAGGGGCCGAGGATTTAGCCCAGTGGTTCCATTGCCTGCCCTGCAAGAGCAAGGACCTGAGTTCAATCCCTGGTACCAAAAAAACACACAAAAAAACAAACAGAAAAACCAACCCATATGTCTATCTACAGGGGGCTGGTTGGATAATCTCTGGGACATCTACACATGTACCAGATACATCCCCAAACAGAAGAATGAAGATGGCACAATCCACTTTCTGGTCCCCCTTCTGTCCCTCTTAGACAGAAGTTATCTTTCTCTCAATAAATTTTCCTACTCTTAACCTCCGTTGTTCCTAGAATTCATTCTTCCATTTTAGAGAACACGAACTTACGATTCGGATATCTAGTAGGTTTGGGAGTTATACATCTATTCCCCCTATATCATTTTGGAGGTCTTCCACCAAGATTACTGGTCAAAGGTAAGAGTTTTCTTTCATAGGTTCTAACTTTGGTCTTTTTGCTTCATAGATTGTAAGTTTTGTTTCATAGGCTCTCGACATTTGTTTCATAGATCCTGATTTTTGTTCCATAATTTCTGGCCTTTGTTTACTAGAGTTTTTAATTTCTTAGCTAAATTTGTCCTTTGAATTGTCTCTATCTTACAGCTAAGATTGGAAAGACTTATGCAGACTTATAGATAACTTCCACCAATAAAAGAGACTAAGAGCTAACAGGTTACAATCACTATTTCAGTTTCTAAGTATGACTCTTTCCCCAACCTGCCCTTTCATTTCAGTGCTCATGCTTAGATTACACATGGTCTAATTTCTTTAAAATTTTGTTTATTCTTGCCTAGAAGCCACCAAACTCCAAATGGTCATACAAATGGGGAACCAAAGACAATGTGCTAGACTTCTTTTACCCGGATCCACCAGACTGCCCTTGTACAAAGTTCCTAACTGCTAAATTATAATACGACTTCTATGTTGGATTCCGAAGTCCCCTGGACCTTCTCCTTATCCTTTTTGTGGAAGGCTATTACTAGTTCTTCCTGGAGAAAATACTTATTGGCTATATTCATAACAACTCTGGTGACCTTATTATTTAGGTCATGTATTCTTAACTGTTTCTTTGGCTTTTGTCTCCTCCAGACTTAAGGCTATAAGGCTACACAAGATGACAATGCCTGGTGCCTACAGAGTAACTCTGCTGATCACAACTACAACCCTCTTCAGCCAGAAGCAGTCAGAACAGTCTTCGCCCTTTGTCCCTTCACAGCAGTTAGGGGTACTTCTTCAGAGGGAGAAATACTGTAGATAGGTAAGTTCATTAGATATCTTTTTTTTTTTTTGGTACTGAGGATCGAACTCAGGTCCTTGCGCTTGCGCAGCAGGCGGCGGAAACCACTGAGCTAAATCCCCATCCCAATTAGATATCTTATAGGCAGCAGTTAGACAGGGCCCCCCTCAAGGCACCAGCCTTCCAGGAGGCAACACAGCAAGGAGCCAACATGGAGAGCGATTGAGGCACATTCAGTGGTTAGCATTATAAAAAGAAGAGCCAATACTTCCCCTAGAGATAGCAATGATTGATATTCTAAATGGGAAGTTCCTTGTATGTGACTTGTTTTCCCATTTGTTTCCCATTTAACCAATATTACCAGGGTGACTGTACTTGTAATCTTATTGGTTGGTCGTGGTTTTGTCTCACCTCATGCCCACCTTATGTAATAGGGCCAGGCGAGTTGGAACGATAGAGATTTGCCACACTCCGAATTAAATGGAATCCTTTATTTTCATAGCCAGCTGATCCAGAGTGGTTCATGCCAAAAAGACTCTGGACAAAGGAAAGGCAGTTTCTAGGGTCCTTTTAAGGGCTCTTCTATTTGGGGAGGGCTCAGGGAGTGGGGGAGCACAAGCAGAACTTTATAGGAGTAGAACATTGCTAAGCCAGTGGGGGTCGGGAAAGTTTCACACAGTTTAGTTAAAACAAAGTATCACGTAGGTGCATGAATCTTCTGTTTACAAGGTAGTAAAGATAACATAGTTGCAGACTCACACCTGATGCAGTGGTTGGTCTGTTATGTATTAACTGAGGGGACTCCCAAGGGGAAAGGGGAAGGGGACCACTTGGAATCACTGGACTTTACAAATGGAGTCAGGTTGGCTATCACACTTGTAAATTTCCATTGGGTCTTACAGTTTTGTTCCACTTTGTACCCACCTCACCACATGGCTTTGCTATATAAAATACCTTTGAAAAGTGGAATGGATGGGCAATCCACTTTCTGGTCCCCCTTTTGTACCTCTTAGACAGAAGCTATCTTTCAACACATTTTCTTATGGGGGGGAGGGGAACCGGCGATCGAACTCGGGTTCTTGTGCTTTCGAGGCAGGCAGCAGAACCGCTGAGCTATATCCCCAACCCAGTTTTCCTATTCCTAAAAAATTTTTTTTAAAAAGAACAGAGATGATATATGATATGGAATGACTTCCAGGATGCAAATGAAAAATGCAAAGTGCAAACAGGATACATAAATATGCAAAACACAAGTAGTATACATTTCCCATTGTGTGAAAATAAAAGGTAAATAAAATGAATACGCAGATGCAGATACGGAGAACCTGTGTGTTATTTTTGCATGAACATCAGAAGGACAAACTAGAACTAAATGAAAAGTTACCAGTAAGGGGTGGCAGGACAGCAGAAGGGAGAGGGATGGATCACAAACTCTGCTATATTACAAACCATTAATTTTTTTTTTTTTGGTACCGGGGATCGAACTCGGGACCTTGCGCTTGCGGAGCAGGCAGCGCAATCACTGAGCTAAATCTCCAGCCCTATAAAGATATTAATCAAACCTTTACCTACCTTTCTGTGCAACAGCTGCCAGAGCTGGATGTGGTGGTGCATACCTGTAATCCCAGCACTCTGAGAGCCTAAGGCTGGAGGATTGTAAGTTGGAACCCAGCCTGGGCAAGTCAATGACTTAGTGAGATCCTGCCTCAAACTAAAACATAAAAATGGGTTGGGGATGTAGCTCAATGTGAAGGCCCTGGGTTCAATCCCTAGTACAACCAAAAGTAAATAAATAAAAGACATTAAGGCCCTAATGCCAGAGAGATCCTGCCCCACATCCAGGAGGAAGAAATGCTGCCCACCCTGTGCCAAAGAATCCACAGTCAGGCCTCTCGGGTCCCCCTCAGTCCATTTCTTTTAGTGTTGACCGTTTTGTCCAATCCTTTATAATGGGCAGAAAAAGTGATCGCCCCTACACTAGTAACCAGTATTTCTCTTACACTTAAAGAGAAATCATACAAATTTTTTAAAATCTAAGAAGTTTATCATTGTTGTTGGTGATTTTGATTTGCCTTTGGCGGGGGGTGCAAGGGATCAAACCCAGGACTTTGTGCATGCTAAGCAATTACTTTACTGCCGAGCTATATCCCTTCCCCTCTAAAGAGTTTTTCTTGCCAGGGATTTAGCTCAGTGTTTTTGCCGCCTGCTGCGCAAGTGCAAGCGCAAGGACCCGAGTGTGATCCCAGTACCAAAAAAACCTCAAAAAACCCAAAGCTTATAATATTAAGTCTGAGTAAAATATATCAATATTAACTCATATTTATCTTTATTTTTTATTAATATATAAAGATATGTATTAATGGAATGTGCTGTGATGAACTGATATGGGTGTACACTGTATAGTAGTCAAATCAGAGTGTTTAGTGTATCTATTACTTTATGTACTTGTCGTTTCTTTGTAGTGAGAACATTCAAAATCCTTTCTTCTAGCTATTTCCTGCTGAAAATGTTCTATACAATTTTGTTAACCACACTCACCATGCATGCATTCTTCCTCTCTAACTGTAATTTGTACCCACTGACCAATCTCTCCCTGTCCCCTCTCCTTGTGACTCTCTCCAGGCCATGGTAAGCACTATTCTACTTTTCATGTCTATGAGAACAACTTCGTTAGATTCCATTTACAAATGACATCATATGCTATTTTTCTGTGCCTGGCTTATTTCACTTAACATAATGTCCTCCAGGTTCATTCATGAAAGCACTTCATTCGTTTTTACAGCTGAATAATGTTCCATTGTGTGTATGCTTCACATTTCCTTTACCCATTCTCCCATTGATGGACACTTAGGTTGATTCCATATCTTGGCTATTGTGAATAGTGCTGCAATAAACATGGGAGTGTAGATCTCTCTTCAGCATTCTGATTTCAATTCCTTTGGAATTATTGAACTTGTAATTTTTTTTTAAATGTATTTTCTAGGGCCGGGGATTTAGCTCAGTAGTTCCACCGCCTTGCCTTGCAAGCACAAGGTCCCGAATTCAATCCCTGGTACCAAAAAAAATTTTTTTAAATATATTTCTGAACACTGTCCAAAGGAAGGGCCTAGAAGACATGACACACACCTCCAATAGCAACCAGTATAGCTAGCAGTAATATCTGGCTTGCCAAATACCATTCTACTCTAAAAAGAATCAGAGCTCTTCAAAGAAATGGCTGATTCCTGGAAAACACAAAGCCCAGAAAACGTGTTCCAGAAAGCAAGGAAGCACTCAAAGATTTAACTGGGTCATGTCAAAATAACCAGCTTGGGGGTGGAGGTTTTCCAATGGCCAAATGTGGGGTTCTTTGAACCTCAAAAAAACCAATGATTTACAATCATCATACACTGAATAATAATAATCCATAAGTCTAAGGATATCTCCAAGAATCTATTTCTTTAATTCCCAATGTAATAATTGATTCAGGCCACAGCCATATATAAATATTAAAACCATTGTGCAAAATGTTGACATGAATGGAATATTTACAAGATGTCAAAATAAAATCTCACTTAATTTCAAATGAGAGATCATGGTTTTCCCAGAGTGAGCAATGGCAGCAGAACAACCTCATACTGTTGACCTCGTAGGAAGGATTTGTGCCAAAAATGCTCAATCTAATCTATATACTAGATATGATTTTTAAAATATGCTGAATGTTTAAATAAAAAATTTTATTGCAGTAAGAGACACATCACCATTAATCTACCTTAAAATCCCCCTTGCTTCTACCACACTTCTCCCATCATTCTTGCTACTTTCTGAAGCAGTTCTGGAAGTCCCCTTTTGGGGGTTTAGTGGCGCTGTCATGGCTGCCTTGATATCCCGAATCAGGTCAAAATGTTTATCTCGCATGGTCATTTTTACTCTGGAGAAGAGCCAGAAGTCACACAGTGCCTGCTCTAGTGAGTAATGTTTTTATGAGCCTGCCTTTCTGTGGACTGGCACTCAGCAGCAACATGCATGTATTTTTTAATCACATTTTATGAAGACATTCATGAAAAAGGACTTCCAGAACTACTTTAGAAAGTGGCCAGAACAATGGGATAAATGTATTTAGGGGGAGGGGGAGTATTTTGGGGAGGATTAATGACAATGTGGTTTTTACTGTAATAAAAAAAAAATTTTTTTTGGTAGCAGGGATTGAACTTGGGTCCTTGTGCTTGCGGGGCAGGCAGCAGAATCACTGAGCTAAATCCCTGGCCCAGGATTTTTAATATAAGCATTTTTACATATTTCAATCACACCTTGTATGATAATGTATAAAACTTGGATGTAGTCAAATCTTAACAATAATCCAGGTTATGGAAAATTTAGAAAAGAGAGGAAAAAGTAAAACAATCTCACAATAAAACAGACTACCCTATATTGTAGGACATTTCACCAAGAAATGACAGAGTACTTCAAAAAGTTTAAAAAGTTGCAGGTATCTATTCTGGATTAAAAGAGATTAAAGAGACATAGGAGCCAAATTTCAGACATTAGCCTTGACTAGGTCCTGGTTGAAAAAATAACTATAAAAGATATTCTGAAGACAACCAGAAAAATTGAATATTTTCTGGATATTAGGTAAAATAATTGAATTATTAATATCTTAGGTGTGAGATATCATTATAGTTACAGACTGTCCTTATTCTTTTTTTTTTTTTGGTACCGGGGATCAAACTCAAGACCTGTGCTTGCAAGGCAGGAGGCGGAACCACTGAGCTAAATCCCCGGCCCTGTCCTTATTCTTTTTTTTTTTTTTTGCAGTACTGGGGATTGAACTCAGGACCTTGGACTTGCGAGGCAGGCACAGTGCCACTGAGCTAAATCCCCAGCCCACACCTGTCCTTATTCTTAAGAGATATATTTGGAAGTATTGAGAGGTAGAGTATCATATCTACAATTTGCTTTTAAATGTTTCAAGAAAAGATATATATTTTAATATAAGATGAATATGAAAAAATATTGCCCCTTTTGATCTGTGTGCTGAGGCATATTATCTATCAAAATGTTGGTTATCTTGTCCTTTTTACCTTTCTTATGTTAGGAAGTTGCTACAACACAAAATTGAGGAATAAAAGCTTTCTGGGGGCCGGGGATTTAGCTCAGTGGTTCCACCACTTGCCTTTCAAGGGCAAGGACCCGAGTTTCATCCCTGGTACCAAAAATAAATAAATAAATAAATAAATAAATAAATAAAGGCTTTCTGTGTTGATGGGGTGGGAGAGAACGCTGGTACTCAAGGGCTAGATGTGGTCATGTTTAAATTTTTCTTATGGTTTTATTTTCAAATATATAGAGATAGATAGAGATATAGATGTTTCATAATCATTGTACAAAATTTTAAAATGCAGATGAACACAAAGACCTAAATAGATACCATGCATAATCATAGCTTCAAGGAAAAATTAATGCTGTAAATATTTTACTATATTTCCACCTGGCCTTTTAAATTTTTATTTAACTCAGTCCCCCTCCAGCCTTGAGGCTTCTGGGTGTTTGGGCTGCAGTCAGTCAGGTTTTGCTTTTCTTGTAGAATCCCAGGCCAAAGGGAGCTGACTCAAGGTCAGACAAATCTCTCTGCTGTCCCAGCCAGGGCCACCTCTGTGCTCCAGCAGACCCCGGAAAGGCAGTGGGTGGTCACTGAGTTGGGTGCGAGGCCTGGGACTGAGGAAGGACTGACTTCTGGGGATGGGGCACTCACCTCAGTGATCACCTCTGTAAGGCAGTGCAGGCCTGAGCTCACACACAGACACATCTGTTAAACCATCTCTACACACACGTGCAAACACACTGTGCATATGCATGCATGAATACACTTCTGTACCCACATGTAAACACACCTCTACAAACACAAACATGCCTCTACATGCCTGTGCACACACACACAAAACACCACACGTCCAAACACATCTCTGCATACTCATGCACAACTGTGCAAACAAACCCCTCCACACATGTGAAAACACCCCTGCACCTAGTCATGCAAATATGTCTCTATACACTTGTGCAAATATACCACTAGGCACGCGTGAAAACACACCTGTACAGACTTGCAAACATAACTGTGCACACACATACATGCAAACGCACCCCAACACCCAGCATCCACACACAAACACAACAGACACACAAAAACATACTTGTCTTGCGTTATCACCCCTCACCTCCAGAAACTAATTGAGTGAAGTAACTGGTGTCTTGCCTTTTTTCCTTTTTTCTCTTGAGGACAAAAAGTAAGTATTTTTCCCTTCTCCTCTCTTGGGAAGGGCAGGTAGGTGACAATTTTTTGTATTCCCTAGGCTTCCAATAAATGCAATCCTGTGAGGTCTGGACCAAGGGTGGAGGAGCTGATACTTTGAGGCCAAGAAGAAATCAGCCCAGTCACAGCTGGTGGCCCCCAGGGCCCCTGACCAAGGGGCCCCCACAGCCTCCCTGATGCAGGTGGGGCTCCCACAGACTTTCCCACCAGCCTCCCAAGGAGGATAGCCACACACAGACATCTGCCACCCTGCCAGGCAGCACCTTGGAGCCAGGTTTATTTTAATTTTGCAAAGCCAAGCCAAGTGACTGTTTATTTTTTGCACAAGCGTGTTGGGTGGTAACTCATACCTGTTGTACCAACAACACCTCTAGGCATTTGGAAGCAGCAGAAAGTTGGAGCAATTGAAGTCTGGTTTTGAGCCTAATTCGTGTAAGAGCTCTAGAGAGTAACTCACATGGGAATTATCTCACCTAGAGGCAAGGGGACCAGCCCCACACACCCCCATGTCCATCTGACATTGGCTGGAGCCCAAGAGGACAGGGTGCATTTCTGGGCACAGTGATTCAGCACAGGGAGAAGCCACATCAGCTGGGAATGGTGCACCTGCTGTTCAAGGGTTGTAGGCAGGCTCCAGATCATCCTCTATCGCCACCTTCTGTGCCAGCAACAGCTCCAAGCCTCGGTTCTTGCCTTGAGAGAGACTGGGAATCCCCTGGAGCACCTCTTAAAATACACCCTGCTGAGCCCATCCCTGAGTTTCTGATTGTGCAGGCCCAGGGCAGGGCTTGAGAATGCGAATTTCTGACCAGGTCCCGTGTGATGCTGCTGCTACTGGTCTGGAGCCCACACTTGGAAGACAGCTGTGCTAAACCCTTGGGATGGGCATTTCCCAGGGATTACAGGCTGAATTGGGAGCACGGCCTAGATTTCCTGCTAAAACTCTCTGCTCAGCTCCCTGCTGCACACTGATTTGGGGTGGGATGGCTTGAAGAGCCCAAGGGGAAGGAGAGGCCAAGAGTGGAGAAGGCTTAGTTGCCACACACTGGCTCAGAGCAGAACCCGGCTGCTAAAGGAGGAAGGAAAAGGCAGGAGAGCCCTGGCTCCTCCCCTGGAGCAACAAGCCCTTAGATGTGTCTGCCCTCCACACCCCACAGTGTGGGAACCCTCACCCCCGTTCCTTGACAGAGAGGGCTCAGAAAAAGCCCACAGCCCCACCCAGAGCCTTGCATTAAACTACAACCCTAGTCCTTTTTTTTTATTTTGAGATTTAGTTGCCCAGGCTGGCCTCAGTTGCAATCCTTGTGCCTCAGCATCCTGAATGGTTGAGATTGTAGGCAGGCGCCGACACACCCTACTTGTATTTAATATATTTTAAGGCTATGAACTTTTGTCTGAGCACTGCTTTAGCTATATCCATAGATTATGATATGTAATGTTTTTGCTATAATTGTTATCCAGAAATTCAGCCATTTTGGTTTGAGTTACTCCTTTGGCCTAAAGATTGACACAGTTTTTGCTTTTCTTTTTGGTACTGGGGGTAGAACTCAGGGTAGCTGAAGGGATGTGTCCACTGACCCCAGTCATTTGAGGCAGACCCTGATTTAAAGTTAAACCTTCCACTGACACTCAGGGTAGTATTCCAGGAAGACTCTCACAAGTAGGGTGAGGCTGCCCACACCCAACAGCAGCTGGTGGAACCAAGTTTCAGGGACTCTCCTCCCAGATAAGGAGAATAATACTGCCCTTTGCAAGAGAATAAATACTGAAGAACCTGGTTAAAATAGAAAGGGAACACACTGAAAGGTTCATATCACTCAAAGTATCAGCTGAAAGTATCAGCTGGCTCCAAGAATGGCTTGGTCAGGGCACAAGCTGTCTCTCTCTGTCTCTCAGGCCACCTTTTTCCAGTGTGGTGACTGTCCTGGATTTAGAAGGGTGGCAGCCACTCTAAGTCTCACCTCTTCTCAGAAGGTTCAGCAAGGAAGAGCCTCTTCCTCGTTAGTCAAGTCCCTGACTAGCTTTGGTTAAGCCCTCTTGGCTGCTTGGCTTAGGCAGAGGTCCTAGGTAGGGGGCTGAGGGGAGGGAGCAGAGGCTTTCCAAGGGAGAATTGGCTCCCAGAAGAAAGGACAGGAGAACAGAACCCCAAACCAGCAGAGGTCCCCTTTAGAAAGCACTGCCTCTCCTCAGCTCACAGGTTGCCTGGCTGTCTGGTTGTCTAGTTGGGCTGCTTGTTCTCTGGTTATCTAGTTTCCTAGCTGTCTAATTATCTACTTGTCTGGTTACCTAGTCACCTGGTTAAAGGGGACCTTCCTGGGGTAGGACACTGCCTGCATCTGGCCCTTAAGCTGAGGGAGAAAAAGGTATGCAGTGTAATACCAAAAAAAAAATGCAGTTAAGACTTAATTTTAAAAATTTCATTACAGTAAAAGACACATTGCCGGTAATCCCCCTCAGAATGCTTGTTTTGAACACACTTATCCCATGTTCCTGCCACTCTCTGGAGCAGCTCTGGAAGTACTCCTTGGTGAGTACCTTTAGTTGCACTGTTGTAGCTGTCTCAATGTCCTAAACTGGTTCAAAATATTTATCTTTCATGGTCATTTTGACTTTGGAGCAGAAGTCATATGGTGCCAGATCTGGTGGATAAGATGGATGAGAACACATCATGATATTTTTACTGCTTTTTCAAGCCTGCATTTCCATTGGATGTCACCTGGCAGCAGTATTCATCATAATTTCTGCCACACTTCGTAAAGACAGAGATCAGGAAATCTCTTGGAAAGGAAGAGCAGTGACAGCTGAACTCGGTGATCACCCCAAGCCTGAAGACTGATGGAGGGGGCTGTTATCAAGGAGGGTTAGAACCCAGAGCAGAGGCCACCACAGCAGGGATACAGCGGCTGCAGGGACCAGGGAGGTGCTGGGGGATAAATGCCCTGCCCCTCTCGCTCGCTCCCTTCAGTTTCCAGCTGCTATCTCCATTGATCAAACCAGGCCAGAAGCCAGAATGCTGGGAACCACCCAGAGGAAAGGGTCCCAAGGAGCTTGACAAATACAGCAGGGGAGGCTAATTAGGAAGCTGCCCCGGTCACCAGGCCTGAGGCAGAAAAGGCCCAGAAACTGCCATGGCTCCAGGTCCAGGGAGAAAGGTCAGCTGGACAGAGAGCTCCAGGCTTCGTGGATCTTTGAGACAATGAGGGACTTGAGTGAAGCTCCCTCAGTCTTCCCTGAGCAGCTCCAGGGCTCCTCACTGGTACAAAGAAAGGAGCTTAGTGTCAGGTAAAAGGGCCGAAAACCAAGACCAGACCAGGCCACAACAAGCCTTTATTAGGGGAATAGATCTGCCAGGCTGTCTCTGAACAAAGGA
>NW_004624741.1:5106528-5147367 GCF_000247695.1 Heterocephalus glaber | reverse complement strand
AAGGGAATGGAATTAATATGAGAAAATGAAAAAATGGCAACAAAGTCTTTGTAAATAGGAAGGGATGGAGGGGTTGAAGGGGGGGGCAGGGGAAGGGTGAAAAAAATAAGAACCAAGAGAGATTATGTAAAGGTGCAAATTTCCAATGATGAATGTCATGATATTTTATATCTAAAATGTACCAATAAAATTAATTTTTAAAAATAAGACATGATTGACAACACCTTTTTGCTTCTTCCAGTCTTACCCACAGATACAGTTCTTGCATTTCGAACAGCCATGTTGTGTCCTTGAGGTAACAAGTGTGGAGAGAAACATCAACCTTCCAAGCATAATGGAGCAGAAATGTACAAAGACCTGGGGACTGAAAGCATTGTTGGGTCACTAATACAATAACTATCCATTCTTACCTTGCAATTTCTTCTTAGTTGTCAAAAAGAAACCCTTATTTGTTAAGTCCATTATTTATCAGATGTTCTGTTACTTGTAGCTGAACATATTCTTAATTGACATATACCAGTTAGAAGAGTAATAGATCATATATCGGGCATGAGAGATCACACCGAGAATAACACTCCCTTCCCAATTGTGTTAGTTTTGCATTACTGGAACAAATGTTCTTACATAAACCAATTTAAAGGGATGAAAAGTGTATGTTGGTTCGAGGTTTTGGAGGTTTCAAACCATAGTTGGTTGGCCCTGTCACTTTAGGCCTGTTGCCCTGTGGTGGCACAGTACATCACAGCAGTAGCACATGAGGAACCTAATCATCTGATGGTGGCCAGGAAACAGAAACAGGAAGTCCAGGAGCTCAAGGCCACCCTCAAAAGCATGCTCCAGCAACCTAACTTCTTTTCAGTAGGTACCACCTTCTAAAAGTTCCACCTCCTCGCAACAGTGCTGCAGCTTGCACAGCTGGAGGGTCCATGAAGAGAGAATGGTTGAGGATAAAGAAAAGATAGACAAAGAAATACAAAAAGCTGAGGCCAGGGGAGCCTTCCTCGTGACAGGAGAAAAGGACTGCCAGGCAACTGCCATACATTTATTTATAGTGGTAGAGATAAGGGAAGTGCAAGGGGAGGAGAAGGGCCTGGTCTGTGATCAGAACCAGGAGAGCAGCTAAGGTCTGTAGAACATCATGCTTTGATGGTTTTATGGGGAATGGACGGGGAGGAAGGCATGTGTACAGCACAGCTCTCTGAGTACAACAGTGCCACAGGCTAGGAACCATAAGCTTCTGGGGGACATTTCAGATGTAAGCAGTAGCAGCAATGGAGGAAAAGGGGGGAAAGTTAATAGATACACATGCAGAAGACAACCAATGGCCTTTCCTAGAGAGGAAAGGGGAAAAGCTTTATACATAAATACTTTAAGATTGTGGTAATTGAAATAAGGAGAAAGTGGTCAGTCATGACCAGCTTCTTTTGTGAAATGATAATTAAACTGAAATCTAAAGAACTGAAAAGGAGCTAAACACACATACACATAAGAAAATGATGTTCCAGGCACCAGGACAGAAAGTGCAAGCACTCTTGAGATATAAGTGTGGCAGGTCAGATAATCAAAACCAGATGGTGTGGGAACAGAGAGAGCAAGGGAGAGGCATGGGGTGAGGCTGGAAACACAGGCAGGGGCCCAATCATGCAAAGCTTTGAGTCCATACAATGTAGTTAAGATTTTACCATAAGAAGCTCTCAAAGGCATTTCAGTTATAGCCAAATGGTGCTGAATAATAAAGTCTGATTGCAGTGTGCAGTGTGGGAGGAAGCAGGAAGCAGTACACACAAGAAAGAAAATAGATGATCAAATAAAAGTCATGTAGTGGAAATGGGCAATATGGTGAAAATTCTAGTCAGCAAGATGAGTGTAGATGGAGAACACAAAGTTCCCTTCACTCTGTAGTGATTACAACTCCTCACCTCCAAATTATAGGGCTGCGTTAATTTTCTCTGCTTGACAAAGATGTGGTTCCTGACCCAGGCCCCAGAAATCACTCAACCTGCCCCAGCTTCTCTCCCTGACCCCCAAGAGCACCAAGGTTTCCTGGAAGGTGGACTACCACGCACTCCTCATTCAACCCACCAAACCTCTGCTTGGAAAAATTACCTGCAATTTTGCCAGCCACGAATGATCACTTTGACGCCCTCTCCTGCCTTTCCTGAGCATGGGGCGTGTTCTTTTTGGAAAGTCAAATAGACTGGGGGAAAATGTCGGGGAATCGCCTATGTTCTCAGAAGTCCACGAGGGGGCAGGAGAGAGTCAACGGTCCTTCCACAGTCCTGTTGGCTCCCAAACCTGCAAGAGGTGGAAAACAGATTCCAGAGGAGGTGGACTCTGGGTTTGGTAGGGTGGGCGGGCCGAGGGTGCCAACCACACCCCTGCCCTCACCAGTAAGACTGCAAGGCCTCTGGCACCCGGCTGCTAGGCGGAGGGCCGCGCCTCTGCCAGAAAGAAAAGGGACGCAAGACGGCGGCGGCGTGGCGCCCAGGTCAGCCCACCTGGCGGAGAGGAGCGGAGGTTTAGCTGGCAGCCAGCCAATGGCGGGGCAGGCTGGCGGCTCCCTCAGACCCCGACCTGGGAAAGGGTTTGCCTGGTGGCGCCTGGGCCAGGCTGTGAGGCTCCTGCAGGGGAATCCTCTGGCTCATCCTCCTGCACAACATTGGCTTCCTCTCCTATATTCTGTCCCACTACAGAGGGGTCAGTGGTCACGCTCTTTGCTTTTAACTGCTTTGTTTTTCCCCTGGTCTAGTTCTCCAGTCAACCTACTAATCCATTCTTGTCCAGTAGATTCTGTTTTGGCCACGGGCAGCCTCTTTCTACTACTTGCAACCGTGAACTGACTAAAGTGGAGTTTTTGAAGGGTAGGGCTAGGGGAGAGGAATGACCGGCTGAGAAGAGCCTGTGCCTGTGTGTGTGGCACAGCTGCCTAGATGTGAGGAGACCAGCGTGACAGATCCTGGGGAGCTTCGGTGGGCTAGGTGGTGGCAGTGGGAAATGTCGAATGGAGTTTTGTGGGTGACATCAAATTGACTTGGGGATATAGTGGGTGTGGGAGAAGTGGAAGTGCATCTCTGTATACCGAGGGCAAAGCAGAGGTTTCAGGTCAGTCCTCAAGGGAAGCAATGGGTTAGGATGGCACCGGATGTCTATCTTTCACAAATGGGTTTTGTGTTAGATTGACTGCAAAAAATGGCCCCAAACTTGTCCCTTTGCAGTGTGACTCTATAGGACCTCACATCAATGAGCAGATCTTTCTTTCCAAATTCTTCCAAACAAGGCCTGGTTCTGAGATATGTTTGTCCAAAAGAGTGTGGTAGAAGTGACAGTATGTAGTTGAGAATTCATGAGGCTCAGCATGCTTTCACTTGGTTTCCTAAACTGTACGAACAATCCTGGGCTGGCCTACTGGGTGGCCATTCCACACCAACGAACCTCCTGGCAACCAGCAGCCCAGCACCTGATCACAAAAGCATAGGACTTGTGAGAAATGATAAATGGTTAATGCAAGAAGCCACTAAATTTAGGACTTGTTATGCAGCAAAAGCTAACAAATACTGATAGAAATGAACATAAATAGATGTTGATGTAGATATAGAACCATCTTTGATATAGATATGGAATGATCCTGACCAAGCCCCCCCCCAGACATTAAAGGGTCTGTGTATAGACCACCTGCTAGTCTCCTCTGTCCACAGGATTGGACTTCCTTATCCTGAGGCCAACTGCAGCACCCTTGAACTTGCTTGGCCCTTTTGATGATCTCTGGGGCCTTCCAGCTGCTCCTGAGCTTCCTGTGCTCAGAAATTTGTTTTTAGCCCAGAGATCTAGATGCAGCATTAGTTGCTATTTCTGGCCCTCAGAGTTTGCCTTGGCTGGCTCCTGTCACTGGGCAAGTGCCGGTCCCACAGTGTTCCCTGAGCCTGCGTGCCCAGTCTTAAAAGTGATCCTCACTCTTAGAGGATCTATTTAGAAGACCCAGATCCCAGCACAGAGCAGCAGAGAGATCCCATAGTCCCTTGTGCCCACTCTCATGGCCTTAACTGTGCCCTTTGGAGCTTCTGAGACCCACAGGTTCTCCTACTTCCTTGGACAGTATCCCCAGCTCCTCTCCATCTTATACTCCATGCTTGGCTGTGTGGAAAGCCAGACTGCAAGCAAAGGCTCAGCGTGCATGGATCCCTGAGAGCAGAACCCATCTCTTCTCTCCAAGTTAAAGGCTTCCAGGCAGTGATATTTAGGGATGAAGTCCCTAGGACTGACCCAGGACTCCTGCTTTGCCTCCAGTAAATAAAGGTACCTGAGAAGACAGTAAGAAGGACAATATATTGGATAAAACTCCATCAACTGATGTTTCTGGGGCCAACCACCAACTAATAGATGATTATCGGGGCCAAACCAAGAGACCAGTGCTCTGTAAAGCATGCCCATGGATCACTTGAGGAGTGTGCAAGAAGAAGAGAGGAAGCCTCCCCAAGAACTGGAGAGCTGCTCCATATCTCTTTTCCTGAGAGTTGGGAAGGGGACACAGGTAAAAGCACATGGGCCTACTCTGTGTGAGCAGAAACATGAAGACCTGACCCTGCAGCCCAGCTACCTAGGAACACCCCTCCTGCCTAGCATGAAAGGAGTGGTTTCCTTGGCCCTCATCCACCCCAGCTGCCCAGGTATCCACACCATGGAGACAGAGCACCCCCCACCTTCAAGGGCTTTCCTGGAACTGCAGGCACAGACCCTGGAACAGTCCAATGCGCACACACTTGGAACAGACGGGATGGTTGGGAGTCCCCAGGACAGGATCTATGGGCTGGCAAAGAGCATGCACACGGAGTGAGACAAGAGAGTGAGGTCACACCAAGGGAGCCAGAGAAAGTTATTCCTTCCTCGATGCTGTTGGAATCTGTCCTACACAGATGGAAATGCCCATAAAGAGCAGGGGGCTAGGGATCTTCACAGGGCGGAGGGAGATGCAGCCCAGGTCCTCCCAGGAAACCTTCGCTGATGAAGACACAGCAGAAGAGAGAGCAAGGGAAATGCCAAGAGAGCTGGTGAGCCCTTGTGGCTGCGACCTTGTCAATGGGACCTTGCACTGGGAATGTGCAGCTATGGGCTGAGGCTGGGAGAATGCCATGTCCATGAGCTGTGGAGCTGCACATGGACACCAGGGGGCAGCTGTGAGCCCACAACCAGACACCTGCACAGCTGTCCCCTTCAAGGAAAGAAAGCCAGGCTCAGATCTGGTGGTGCTCTCTTGATCCTATAAGGAGGGAGTCCTCAGGTTGAGAGGGGCATGCTGCCCTGCCTACTTTTCCCCAGTAGGCAGAACGTTACCTAAGGCAAATAGGTATCAGTACCAAGAGTAGGAGCCTATGCTCTAATAACTTGGCCTTAGTCTTCCCCTAACCCTGACCTTGGACTTTCCCTAACCCACAGCAGCTTTGTTTATTCAAGGAATATTTATTGAACACCGATTATACATCAGGCACTCTAACTCCTGGGATCCTTCAGTAAACAACTTAGGAAAAGACTCCTGCCCTCCTGGGGCTTCTCTTCTTTGAAAAAAAAAATCCACATTGCCCCTGCTTGGCTAGGTGGCTTTGAATTAATCTACCATGCAACCCTCAGGTGAGTCCAGTGGTTGTGAGGTACCCTGCAGTTCAAACACCAGGTCCTGTAACATCAGACCAAGAGAGAGCAGACCTACATAAAGAGATACACACAAAACACCACTGATGAATCAAAATCAGAGAAAATACTCAAGTAGCCAATAAGAAGTCAAGAAACAAAAAAAGCAAAAAGAACAAGCAGAAAATTTAAAATGTAATGACAGACCTAATCCTTAGCATATTAGTAACTACATTAAACAATTTAGGTGCACAAATTAAAACATAGAGATTGGCAAAGGAGATTTAAAGACATGGCCTAACTATATGTAATCTATACAAACTCACTCCAGATATAACAATATAGGTAGGCTGAAAGTAAAAGGATGGATAGATTATGCACTACAAATATAAATCAGAAGAAAGAGGAAGTGGCTGTACTAAATCAAGTAAAGAGATTTCAGACAAAGGAAATTACCAGGAATATAAATAATTATAAAATAGTTAATCCAATAAGACATAGTAATCCCAAGTGTGTATGAACAAAACACTACTGCAAAATATGTAAAGCAAATTAATCCAATCAAAAGAAGGGGGCCAGGGATTTAGCTCAATGGCACAGCGCCTGCCTTACAAGCGAAAGGTCCTGAGTTCAATCTCTGGTACCACACACACAAAAAAGGAGACAGGGCTGGGAATGTAGCTCAGTAGCATAGCTCCTTGCAATCTCCAGTGAAAGAAAGGGAAGAGACAAATGCACTATTACAGTTGGAGACTTCAATAGACAGAAAATTAGCAAAGATATAGGAGAACTCAACAATGCCTTCAAACAACAGAATCCACTTGACATTTACAGCTCACTCACTCTGTGATAACAGAACACTCATTCTTCTTTTCAAGTACCTAGGGAATATACACCAAAATAGATAACATCCTGGAACATAAAATAAACTTTAAAAGAATTGATTCATTCAGTGTTTTCTGACCATAATGGAACCAATAACAGAAAACTAACCAGAAAATCTCCAAACACTCTGAAATTAAATGATACACTTCAAATTAATTCATGGGTCAGGAGGAGTATTGAGGAAAATAAAAAATAGAGTGAAATGAAAACAAAAATAGAACATAGTGAAATGTGTGGTGCACATCTAATACAGTGCTAAGAGAGAATTTGTAGCACTCAATTCTTACATTAGAAAAGAGGGAAGTCTCAAATAAGTAGTCTAAGTTCCCAACTCAAGAAACTAAAAAAAAAGAAGAAGAAGAAAAAGAAGAGCAAAATAAACTCAAATCCAGCAGACAGCACAAAATAATAAAATAAGAACAGAAATCAATAAAATCAAAACAGGATCACAATAGAGAAAAGTAATCAAAAGATGATTGCTTGAACAGATCAGT
The DNA here is from genome assembly GCF_000247695.1 of Heterocephalus glaber. Next base: position 5,140,366 of record NW_004624741.1, on the reverse strand, counting down.
AAGATAGACAAACTTCTAGCAAAACTGGCAAAGAGAAAACACAGTCACCAATCAGGAAAGAAACAGGTAATATCACTATATCCCTGCAAATACTAAAAGGAAAATAAGACAGTCCTGAGAGTTCTATGCCCCTAAATTTAACAACTTAGATAAAATGGATAAATTCCTCAAACACCACCAACCACCACAATTCACTCAATATGAAATGAATCATTTAAGAAGCCTTTATTAAGAAAATTGAATTCATCATTTTAAAACTTTCAAAAAGAAGTCTCCATGCCTGACAATTTCAATAGAAAATTTTAACAAATGTTTAAAGAACTAGCACCAGGGGCCAGGGATTTGGCTCAGTGGTTTCGCCGCCTGCTGCACAAGCGCAAGGACCTGAGTTCATTGCCCGGTACCAAAAAAAAAAAAAAAAAGAACTAACACCAGTTCTACACAATCTCTTTCAGAAAATAGAAAAGGAATGAATATTTCCTGATTCATATTTATGGAGTTAATGTTACCCTAACACCAAAACAAGACAAACACAGTACAAAAAAAGAGAACTATATGCCAATATCCTTCATGAATATAAATGAAAATATCCTTAATAAAATATCAACACTATTAAAAAATAGAATTCAGATATACATTATATATGTATACATATATATGTACAGGCACTGCTGCATAACATTTCAGTCAATGACAGACCCCACAAACCACACTGGTCCTATAAGACTATATTGCCTGGTGATATTGTGACTATCCTAGTTTGCATAGTTACATGATATGATGTTTGCCCAGTAATGAAATTGCCTAACAACACATTTCTCAGAACATATCACTGTTCTTAAGAATTATATGACTAGGTGTGTGGATATATGTAAAATGACCGGTGGGTTTAGTCTAAGAATGAAAGGCTGGTTCAGTATTCAAAAACCAATTAATGTAATCGATCATATCAAGAGGCAAAAGAAGAAAATCATATTAACTGATGCAGACAAGGCACTTAACAAAATCCAGAATTCTTTCATGATAAAACCTCTCAGAAAACCATGGAGAGAAGTTTCCTCAACTTAATATCCAACATCTATGAAAAACTTACAGTTAACATAATCCTTAATGGTGAAAGACCGTGCTTCTCACCACCACCACCACTATCAAGAGCTTAAAGCAGCAAAGGTTTATTATTTCTTGCTCATGTTACATAACGAGGGCAGGTCAGCTGGGTGAGGGGTGGGGCTGTGATATCTCTGCTCTGTGCTTCCTGCACTCAGGATCCAGCAAAGGGAGGCTTCAGCTCTGTGCTTCCCCGATTGCCAAGGCAGGAGAAAGGCTGGGAAAATTGTGCATTGGCCCCTAGCGCTGCCCTGGAAGACAGGCGCATTACCTCCCAAGGTCACTTCATCTCTGTGCTTTTGTGGTCAGATCATGAGCAGGACAAGACTATTCTCTCTCATCATCCCCATTCAACATAGGACTGGAAGAGCTCCCCAGTGCAAAAAGGCAAGAAAAAGAAATAAAACACGTGCAGATCAGAAAGGAGGAAATAAAACTGACCTCCAGGGCTGGGGACTTAGCTCAGTGGTTCTGCCGCCTGCCTCGAAAGCTCAAGGACCAGAGTTCCTAGTTCATCCCCGGTTCCAAAAATAACCAAACAAACAAACCAAAAAACTGATGTCTACTGGCAGATCACATGATTGCCTATGTAGAAAACCCACAGAATCTACAAGAAAAATTGTTTTTCTGGAATTAATAAGTAAGTTCAGCAAGGTTGCAGAATAAAAGGTGAACAAGCAAAAATTAATTATATATACATTTTTTTAATATGAGGTCTCAGTATATTGCCCCAGTTAGTCTTGAACTCCTGAGTTTGAGCAATCCTCCTGCTTTAGTTTCCCAAATAGCTGAGACTCCAGGAACACCTCATTGCACCTGGCTTAAAATTTTATATCTATATATACTAGCAATAAACATATGGAACATTATATTTAAAATGCAATACTATTTACAATTGCTCAAAATAAATAAGTTATTTCAGTCTAAATTTGACAAAACATACAGGAGTTACACGCTGAAAACTATAAAACTCTGATGAAATAAGAAATTAAAGAAAATCTAAACAGCTGGAGAGGCATAATGTGCTTATGGATTGGAAGACTCACTAAAGAAAAGAATTCAATTCTGTGCCAATTGATATACAGGTTTAACACAATCACAGTTTAATTCCAGCACTCAGGAGCCTTAAGCAGGAAGAGGACGAGTTTGGGACCATCTTGGTCTACACAGTGATACCCTGTCTCAAACAAACAAAAATCAAAATTTTTGTACAGACAATATTATTCTAAGATATATATGGAATGGAACTAACAATACTGAAAAAGAATAATGAAGTGGGAGGGATAGCTCTACTCCATATGAAAGCCTACTATATCATCACAGTGATTAAGACAGTGTGTTACTGGTAGAAAGATAGATGCATAGATCAATGGAACAGAATATAGAACTCAGAAATAGCTCCAAACAAGCACAGACAACTGATCTCTGGCCAAGATGCCAAAGCAATTCCACAGAGAAAGGGTGGTCATTTTAACTAATGGTGCTGGAGCAATTAGACATCCATAGAGAAAAATATGAACCTAGACATAAATCTCACATCTTTTTTTTTTTTTTTTTCCGGTAGTGGGGATCAAACTCAGGACCTTGTGCTTTCGCGGCAGGCGCTGGAACCACTGAGCTAAATCCCCGGCCCCTAAATCTCACATCTTATACACTAACTCAAAACAGATCATGGATTTCAGTGTAAAATATAAAACTTTATAGTTTATAACTTTCAGAAGAAAATACATGAGAAAATCATCAAGACCTAGGGCTTGGATGTGACACCAAAATCATAATCCCTAAAACCAGTAAATTGGGCTTCACTAAAATTAATAACTTCTGCTCTTCAAAAGACCCTGTTGAGAAGAAGAAAACACAAGCTACACAAGAAGAGAAAATGTTTGTAGGCCACACATCTGACTAAGGATGTGTTTATACAACAGAATATATAAAGACCTTCAAATCTCGACAGTTAAAAAACAGACAAATAGGAATGGGGTGGTAGCTCAGTAATAGAGCACTTGCTTAGCGTACTTGAGGCTAGAAGTTCAATCCTCAGCACAAAAATAATAATAATTCAATAAAAATAGGACCAAGAGATGGAGGGATGGGAGACAAAGGAAAGAGGGAGAGGAGAAAGGAACATAAAATTAAGATGTATTATGTACATGTTTCAGCTTCCCATGATGAATGTAATTATTATGTACTGCTAACATGTACTAATAAAAATTAAAATTATTTTTGAAAAGAAAAAAGACATGAAGAGGGACATTTCATCAGCAGGTATACAATGGCAAATAAGCAGATGAAAAGATGTTTAAAATCATTAACCTTTAGGAATTATGAATTAAAACCAAAATAAGCTATCACTCCACACCTATTACAACAGCTAAAATGAAAAATAGTAACAATTCCAAATATTTGGGAGGATGTGGAGAAACTGGATCTCTCATCCATTGCTAATGGCAATATAAAATGGTAGAGTCACTCTGGAAAATAATTTGGTGGTTTCTTTAAAAACTAAACATACGCTTATTACCACACAGCCCAGCAATTATACTCTCCTGGGCATTTATCCCAGAGAAATCAGGAATTATGTCCGCACAAAAACCTGTCTATAATTATTTATTATAGCTTTATTCATAATAGCAAAAATACCAGAAACAACCATAATGTCCTTCAATAAATAAATAGTTGAACCAACTGTGGTACATTCAGACCATGAACTATTGCTCCAAAGTGAAACTGTTGTTACATACAGCAGCCTGGATGGATCTCAAGGGCATGATTCTAAGAGAAGGAAAATATCACAGAAGGCTGTACACTGTATGCCTCCATTTCTATAACACCCCCAAATGGAAAAAAAATTGAGACAGAGAACACATTAGTGGTTGCCAGTGGTTAGGGGTGATGGTTACACAAATTCACACAAGTGATAAAATAACTTAGAGGTGTACACACACACGCTGCATCAGTGTCAGTTTCCTAGTTTTGATACTGTACTATAGTTACACAAAATGTAACCATTGAAGGAATCTGGGTGGAAGGGACTTGGGAGCTCTCTGTGAATCTCTAGTAATTTCAAAATGAAAGGTTTTTGTAAATCAACATAGGAGATCACACAGTGGTGTGAGTGTGGGTAAGACTGGGGTTGGGTTTGCAGTTCTGGATCAGGAGAGGAGGACGCTCATATTTCGGAAAGTGGGGAAGGGGAAAGAGGAACCAGTGCAGACATACTCAACTGTGGCCCACAGACAAGTCTTCCTCCTTGTTGGCAGAAGTGGCAGGCAGGCTGCAAATCTGGAAGCTTAAGGCTCCAAAGAGGAGCAGAACTGTTGGAGCCATTCATACTCAGCTCCAGACCCCACTCCATCACAGGGGTTCTCTGTCCAGAACACAGCAAGCCCCTCAGATCATGACACCCTTGGAACTGATCTGTGCTGGTCTTGGACAAGTTTTGAAGCCAGCTTCTCCTTGAGGAGCTAAGGCCCAGAGACAAGCAGTATCTTTCCCAGTGTCACACAGCAACATCAAGGCATCAATGTGAGAATACCCTGAGTTATAAGTGAAGGTTGGAAAAACTGCCTGCCAACTCTGTTGGTGCAAGCAAAGTGCAAAACATTGGCCAGTAACAAAGGTCCCTTACAGGTGGAGGGTGACCTGGAAGGCAAGAGAGCCTTCATGAAACCACAAGTTAGGGCCATTGCCTCAGCTTCCAGGCACAGAGACCAATCATACACACCCTGTCCTGCCAAGGAGACTCCAGGAGAAAGAAAGGACAAACCCTTCGGTTTGGAGATGCCTCTTCGCAAAGTGTTTCTACATCCACTCAACCTTGACACAGTAGCCGAGAGGCTACCTGGAGGATCTTGCACCCTTTTTCAGAGCACATAAAAATGAAGACCAAGTGAGTCCTTTGAAAACCTCATCATCAGGGAGGTCCCTCCCATAGGGCCTAATCAACCAGTTCCAGGCCATAGCACTCAGGGCTGGCACCTGAGGCAAGGTTATGTTCACTCAGGAACAAATGCACCCCAGCCTGGCTGCTGCTTGTCTGCACAGCCTCCTCCCAAGTACTGCTGTCTTCAGCTGTCCCTGCTGCTGCTGTTGCAGCTTCCCTGGAACCAAAGCCCAGCACAGATCCCCCAGGGGCACCACACATCATAACTCATTGCACCTGAAGGGTGAGGTTCCCATGTGGGTGTGGCCCTCTGCAGGATGGAGGAGCCCTGGCTGCATTTTCCCGGTAGTTTTCAGCCTCCAAGATGGTGCCTATCAATCATGACCTTGTATCATCCCCTCAGCACTGGACAGAGGTGGCCTGTGCAATCAGCAGGGTATCAGAGACACCCTTGCAGAGAGCCCTTGCGGTCTCTGTCCTGTTCTCCTGGATCCCTTGCTCTGGGGGAAGCCAGCAGCCCCACAGAAAAAACCACATGGAGAGGAACTGGAGCCTCTCCCTAGCCAGGCAGCACTACCTTGCCCAGGAGTGCATGAACCATCCTGGAAGCAGATCCTCCAGCTCCACTGAGCCTTCCTGTGGACCAGCTGACATTGACTGCAACTTGATGAAAGGATGACACAGTTGAGCTGCTCCTGGATTCCTGGCCCACAGCCACTGTAAGATAAGAAATGTGTATTGTTATTTTAAATTGTTAATATTAGAGGTGATTTGGTGCACAGCAGCAGATGACTAATATGTTTTCATTTCTCTTGGGTAAACACCTAGGTGCAGGATGGCTGAGTCATATGATAAGGTATGTTTAACTCTATAAAAAGCTTCTAGACAGTTTTCCAGAGTGGTTGTACTATTGTCTACTCCTATTCATACCATGTGGAAGTGCCAGTTACTTCAATCTAAGACTCATCTCACCAGACACTTAACAGTACCTTTGACTACAGGGCATGGGTGCAAGGAGCAAGACCCATTGTTGCACCAAACCATCATCCTCTCCTGCTTGACTCCTTTTCTTTCTGAACCAACCCATGGCTGAGGCCAGGCCTTAGGGTGAGTACCCGGGCCTTCCACAGGGTGGGGAACTTCCTCCCAATGGATCACAATACACGCCCTTGGAAGTCATTCTGCACTTCAGAGCTGAAAAAGCCTGGATTTCCCATAAGTGCCTAGAGTCTCTCCAGCCGCCACCTGCCCATGTTCACAAATGAGTTTGCATTGACAGGAAAAACACACATGGGCTTTTTCTCCCATCTGCAAACTTCAGATGATCCCATGGCCCTGGACTTGTCCCTGTTATTTCTGGAAGTCCTTGGAGTGTCTCACATGACATTAGCATGGGTCCCCTCCTAAAAAGCCAAGTCCTTAGAAGCCACATGGGGGCAGCACCTCACCATGGCCCCTGCCAGACTTCCCTGAAAATCCTCTTTCCTGTGGTCCCTCTTGATTTCCATCCACTCATCTCTCTGAAATTGCCAAAGCCGGACAACAGTCGATCTGTGTATCCTGCAGAAACGAGGGAAAGACCTTGTAGCAGATGCTATGGTCGTCTGCCCAGACCTCCCCCACTCTGCCAGAGCACCCATCATTCACCACCCCTTCTCTGAGACTTGTGCTCAGCTAATGGGTAACCCCTGGGAGGTTTTGTTCTTCAGCCTCCTCCAACCACTGAGTGGCCCAGAGGTCCACTGGGAAGAGCTGTGTGGCCCATTCACGCTGTCCCAGAGCTCCTCATGAGATCAGGCTGAAGTTAGAACCTCATTGGAACCACATCCCTGTGAGTATCTTGCCCTACCCCAGCCTGCTCCATTCCCTCTCTGTATGCTCTTCTAAGAGTACTTCCTCAATGGATTTCATACTCCGAGATCCCCATCTCATTCTTACTCTAAGAAACAAATCACATCCTTCCTCCCAACTTTGGGTCCAGAATGCTATTACTTCAGCATTCTGCAGCCCCAGAACTTCACAAAGATCCTGGTGAAATTAGCTCCTGCTTCTGCTTATACCTCTGTCTGCAGGCCTCAGGGGCAGTTGTGGGACCTGTTCCACGCCACTGCCCTTCCCTCTCTCCCCCAAGAACCGGCCCACCAACCACTACATAAGGCCTCTTTCCCCCATGCAAAGCTGCCTTCCTGTCAGGTCTCACCCACTGGACCCCCTACTATGTATGGTGCATTTAGTCAACCTTCAAAACAACCCCTGAACCATCACCATTATCCATTTTCTTATTTTTTTTTTCTAGAGAAAAAGGAAGAAGCAATTTACTACAAGGTTAATGAAGCTTAAACTCACTTGCATGGGCCTTTCCAAAGCCCTGCAATTTTGCAATGGTAGTTTTTATTCTTCTACTTGAAAAGGACTCCCAAACTGCATCAGCTCAGGTCCCATAAAACCTTACTCTGCCCTTGGAGAAACAAAGGCTCTGAATGCTGAGGTGATTTGCCAAGGATATGAGTCTGACAGGCCACAGAAGGAGGACTTGGCCCAAGTTTGTTGCCTCCCAAGTTCTTTTCCTATCCTCCATCCTATGATCACCCCTGAAACTCTTCCAATCCCATAAAGCTGTCTCCAGGACCCAGCCCTTGGTGTCCCTCAACCACCAGCACACAGCCTTCCTGGTTGCCAAGGGTCAGCCATTCCCTCTGCTCTAGCTCATTGTTGTGGGAGTCTTCTAGGACAGAGTGTGTTTGAGCAGAGCTGTATTTAAATCTCAAGGTAAAAGGGTGTGTCTATGTGCATGCCATCAGTGAGTATAGACACCCTCAGAGTCTTATTAGAAGAGGAAAGTTACCAGGCATGGTGGTGCACGCCTATAATCCCAGCACTTGGGAGGCTGAGGCAGGAAGATTCCTATGAGTCTGAGGCTAGCCTGAGCTACACAGTGAGTTCAAGACCAGCCTGCATTACTGAACTGAGACCCTGTCTAAAAAAACAAAGCAAAACAGGAAAGTGTCCCTCTGTTTGCCTGTGTCTTCCCTGTCAGCTAAGGCAGCTGACATAGGGTGTCTATCCTGGAGGCACTGCAGAACTTGGAGTGTAACAGTTTATCATTTGCTGTGTAACAAATCATTCCAAATCATAGAGGCTTAGGATAATATCGACTTATTTAGCCCCCAGTTCTGCAGGTCAGCAATCTGGGTTGGGCAGTTAATCCTGGCTGGGCTCCTTCATGCAAATGCAGCCAGATTGACTGGAAACTGGACTCAGTTGACACATCTCATCTGTCCCCCAGAGTCACTCATCCCCCAGTGGGTACCCCAAGACTCTTCAACGGTGGTTGGCAGGACTCTAACTGGGCAGGTGGAATTGAGCAAGGTCTCTTAGGGCCAAGGTTCAGGACTCACAGCATAACTTTCCTCACATTTTATGGCCCAAAGCAAGTGACAAGCCAACCATGAGAGTAATTTCATTTGCCAACTTGGCTGGCCACAGGTATGTGGTCAAACATGATTGTGGTTTGTAGATATTTCTGTGAGGGTTGTTTGATTTTTTTTTTATGAGTTTAACATTTAAATCAGTAGACTCTGAGTAAACCAGATTACTCCCCTCATCTAATCAGTAGAAGGCCTGAATAGAACAGACTGACGTCTCCCCAGCAAGACGAAATCTCCAGCACAATAGCTCCAGACAGAGTCAATAGCTCTTCCTCACTCTCCAGTCTTCTGGCCTATTCTGCAAAGTTTGGATTTACCAAGCCTCCATGATTATGTGAGCAGTTCCTAAAAATAATGTCTCTATAGATACATATCCTGCTGGTCCTGTTTCTCAAGAGAAGCCTGATTTATGCAGTAGCCCAGGTTCAAGGGGTGGGGAATAGATTCTGCCTCCTGATGGCAAGTTGCAAAGGACACAGGAAGGGACTGACACAACCATTTTGCTAATGAGCCACCACAGGCTGGTGGGGGAATGGTGTAGGAGTGAGCAGGGGCTGGAAGCTTCGACCTTTTCTGCATCTACTCAGAGTCCAGCTGGTGGGAAGGGGAAGCCTGCCAGTCATGCACCTGTGGCAAGGCCAAGTGCCATATGGGGCTGTCAGAGCCCAGGGAGCCCCTCGATCACCCAGGTTCTGTTGGGCCAGTCAGGTGGCCAGCCAGACCAACCAGTCAGGTAGGAGAATATGGCAGGTGGACGGGGGCCAGCCTGTGAGTCACCCAGAGCAGGGCCTCATGCAAGAACACCTCTGAAAGTGGGCCAAAAAATATTGAAGGATCCTAGCATTCTGGGAGGCTGAGGCAGGAGGATCACAAGTTTGAGACCCTGTTTCAAAGAAGAAGAAGGAGGAGGAGGAGGAAGAGGAGGAGAAAGAAGAGGAAGAGGAAGGAAGAGGAAGAGGAAGGAGGAGGAAGAAGGAGAAAGAGAAGGAGAAGAAAAGAAAAAAAGGGAGTGAGAATGTAGAATAGTGGTAGTGTCCCTGAGTTTTATGCCCAGCAGGAGAGAGAGAGAAAGAGAGAGAAAGAGACTTTGTCTTAAAAAATAAAGAGTTTGGGCCGGGGATTTAGTTCAGTGGTTCCAGTGCCTGCCTCACAAGCACAAGGTCCCGAGTTCAATCTCTGGTACCAAATAAATAAATAAATAAATAAACATAAAGAGTTGAGGATGTAGCTCAGTGCAAGGGCCCTGGGCTCAATCTCCAGTACAGGAAAAATATTGTGGAGGACCCTGGACCCACAGGCTCTGAGCTCCAGCCCTGCATTTGTCACAGACCTCCATGTGATTTGGGGCTGTCAGTTCACTTCTCAGTTTTCCCGGGTCAAACAGAGATGAGAACCATCAAAAGTGGATTCCACAGGGACCCTGCTCTCTTCTTGGGGCTGCACCAATTCAGGGAGCCCTAGTGCTTTCCACCCAAGCATCTGTGTGTCCACGCCTAGCAGCTGGCTTTCTTGAAGTGCAGAAGGCCACAAAAAGGCAGAGGTGCAGGGAAACTAACACTCCCTCCTGTAGCTCATGGACTCTGGGTCAGGATAACCCTGGGCACATGTTCTTCTCAGGTGTCCAGAGTTCTCCAGCAAGACTCAGCTCCAGCTCCCACAGTGGTAACTGGCTCGACAATGCACTGGCTGTTTCCCTCCCCTGTCACCCTGACCTACTTGCACCCAATGGCTTATCACAGGGGCTGTTTCTAGGGGATCCCCAGTGAAGACAATATCCCAGTCCTGTGTGTAACACAATTAGCCTCAGATCAGGATAATAGCAGAGACTGTGGGTAGGTGTCTGACCCAGAAGTGGGTGAGCGAGCGGCTTGCCAGTCCTCCTCTCTGCCCTTCCCCCATGCCCACAGGAAGGTGGCAGAGGATGCTGGTGGGACCTCCCTGTTGTCCTGAAACAGTAGCTCTGGGATGAACTGAGGACAGAGACGCTCTGTACTGGCATCCTAGAATGAGCAGGAAGTGAGTCACCAGCAGCTGGATGCCAGCTCCTCGCTGACTGATGGTGTTGTGACTTGCTCCTCCACCATTCCACCTGAAGAGAAGACTGGGAGGGGCAAGAAGCCAGAGGGAATTTTATTAGTCAGGAAGACAGGATTTCCCTCTGGCTCCCTGTGGCAAGGGAGGCAAGCATTCCAAGCTAATCAGGGGACTGGTCAATGTGACAGTTTGCAAATCCCTCCAGACCCAGCTCAGACCTTTTGTTCAGAGCAGCCATTCTATGTCCAGCCTGCTCTCCACCTCTAACTCATTACTTTCCCTCAACTGCAACAAGCACCAGTCGGGCTCTGGCATCTCCTGTCCAGAGTCTTCAGCCGTTTCCTCTCCATCCTCTTTTGTCCGCTCCAATCCATCCTTTTAAAATGGATCTTTTAGGTGGGGGTATGGTTCAGTGGTACAGAGCTAGCTTAGTATGTGTCAGGGCCTCGATTCAATCCCCAGTATCACATAGACAAACAAACAAAACTGCACCAGTAGGATGGCACATGCCTGTAGTCCCAGCTATTCAGGAGGCTAGAGCAGGAGGATCACTTGAGCCCAGGAGTTTGAGGCCAACCTGAGCCACACGGTGAGACCAAAAAGGAAGGGAGGAAAGAAAGGGTGGGAGTGAGGGAGGGAGGGAGAGGACCTTTCAAAATCAAGTTGGCAAACTATAGCCCGAGGAACAAGTGCTGCTGCCTGTGGCCTATTTGTATGTGTCCTATGAACTCAGAATGTTTTTTACATTTTATTTTTTAACAAAACTGTCTAGCAGAAATGTTTCTCAACTTCTGCTCAAAAACATAAATTTCAACCCACTTAAGATAATGGCCTCAGGCCGGGGATTTAGCTCAGTGGTTCTGCCGCCTGCCTCACAAGTGGAAGGACCCGAGTTCGATCCCCAGTACCAAAAAAGAAAAAAGACAGTGGCCTCCTAGCCAGCCCCATCCTACACCACTCACTCCTATACAGAGTAAGCTTATGCCTGAAACACCCACTCTCTCTCCCTGCTGATACACCACCCTTCCAAGCATTTGGGATTCCAAGACTAGCTTAGTCCCCTGCTACTACTCACAGAGCACCCTTTCACTCATTGGTTCTATAGATGACTGGATGCCTATAGTGTTCTAGGCTATGGCTCAACAAACCACAACTGAATCCAGCTCACAGCCTATTTAATAAATAAAGTTGTATGCAGCTATTTACACAGTGTCTCTAGCTGCTTTCAAAGGCAGAGTTGAATATCTGCAGTAGGGACCCACATATGACCCCCAAAACCCTAAAATATTCACCATCTTGTCCTATTCAGATAAAATATTTGCCAACCCTTGTTCTAGAAAGACCCTTGCAACTCAAAATGCAGGCCCAGGGTCATCAGCGAGAACTTCCCCTGGGAGTACTTAGCTGCAGAATCTCAGGCCTCACCTAGACCTGATGAATCCCAACCTGCATCTTAACAAGGTCTCTGTTGATGTGAGAGCATATTGAAATTTGAGAGCACAATCTCAAGAAGTTACCCCTTATCTTTGCACACATCCTGCTCATCAGTCATTATTGATTAATTAATTTTTTTTTTGGTACCAGAGATCGAACTTGGGTCCTCCCACTTGTGAGGCAGACGCCAGAACCACTGAGCTAAATCCCTGGCCCCTGATTAATTAATTTTTGACCTTCCTCATTGGAGGAAAGCTCAAGGATAATTATTAGTGTGTTGATCTTGGTCGGATTCCCAGCACCTGATAAATTGTCTGACCCAGACAAGATGAATAAAATGACTCTAACAGATAAATTATTCAAAATAACCATAGAGAGTGAAAGAAGAGCGTTTCAAAAGGAGAAGTTGCCATTTTTTACATAGCAGATTGGCAAAGACCAAAGAGTTTGTTAACACATGGTGTTGGAGGCATAAGGGAAATAGCTCTCTCAAAAATTATTAGCACAATCTCTTTGGGAGGTCAGTTTAGCAGTATTCATCAAAGTGACAAATGCATGTACCCCTCCACTCTTCATTTCCACCTGTAGGTCTTTATTTTCTTGATAAACTCACACTTGGGTAAAGTACAGGCTACTAAGGTATTTATTGCACAAAGGTAAAAGATCAGATATGAGTGAGTGCCCATGAAGATGAGATTTGCTGTGATTTATGGTTTATAATGAAACCACAATTTTACAAAAGTGAGAATACCCATGCACAGTGATGCATGCATGCCTGTAATCCCTGAGGCAGAGGCAGGAGAATGGCTTGAGCTCAGGAGTTCAGAGCCAGACTATGCAAAATAGCAAGACCCCGTGTCAAAAACATAAAATAAAAAAGATGGCGCATGTCTATCAACCCCAGTACTCTGGAAAGCTGAGGCATGAGGATTGCAAGTTCAAACTCAGCCCAGGCAACTTAGCAAGAACCTGTCTCAAAAAATGTTTAAAAGGAGCTGAGGGTGTAGCTTAGTGTGGAGGCTCAGGGTTCAATCCCCAATACTGAAAAAAGAAAAAAAAAAAGATCTGAAACACTCTCCAAGATGTGAGGTAAAATTCAAAACACAAACAGCACATATAAGGTAGTAACCAAAACAGGGCAGAGAGAAAGAAGAGAAAAATACATATTTGTGTTTATATTCATTAAATATTTTTAAAGGATGTACCCAAAACTCAACACTGACTGGCCATGGGAAAGGATTGATGAATTGCTGGGGACAGAGATGGGAGAAAACTGTTCACTGACTACCCTTTCATAGTTTGGGAGTTTTCTTTTCTTTGTTCCTGCCTACAACTTCATTCAACACAATATAATCCCCTCCAACTTTACAGATATGGCCGATCATGTTCATGATCAAATCTACCTCTAAACTAAAACTTGGTTTGCTGACCCAGCCCCACACTCAGCTTTCTTGCTGGCACCAGAGGAGACATCACTTCCTTTGTAGGTGTCTTTGCTGGTATTATGGCTTAGATTTAAAATGTCCCGCAAAATTCTCGTGTAAGGGAGGTGATTGGATCATGGGGATGCTATACTTATCAGTGGATTCATTTGTAGATGAGTTTATAGCTGAGTGTGTTGTTAGGAGATGGGGCTTAGTTGGAGTCAGGTGGGAGGGCTCAACCTGTAAAGGCTTATCTGCCTCCAGACTCCTCCCTCACTCTCTGCTCTCTGGCTGCCAAGTGTCGAGCACCTTTTCCTCTGTCCTGCCCCTCCACCATGCCCCTCTACCCTCCTGTTTCTGCCTGGGAGCCAGCTGGCCAAGAACTGAAACTGTGAGCCAAAATAGCCCTCTCCTCTATTAAGTTGCAGGTATTGCGTATTGTGTCCCAGTGACAGGAAAGTGACTAAGACATTTGGCTTCCTTTCTTTGAGTCTTGCAGGTTACTCTCTCTAGACCTTTGGGCCAGGGCCTGCCAGTCTTAGGCTGGCTCTGGTGGCAGTCATGACCTCAGGGGCAGGTGGAGGTAATCACAGATACCAGATACCCTCATTGGTATAGTAGCAGCAGAAATGTCTCCAGGCAAACTACTCTTTCATGTAGCCCCAGCCTTCAGGGACTGCTTGGCCTTCATGGACATGTTCTAGCCTACCATCTCTGGGTGCTTAGGCATATGGACATCCCTCCTGGCCACCAGAACTCCTTCTTTCAAAGGGAATTTATAAATACTAATCCAGTTCTTTGAGGGCATCAAGATCTTGGCAGTTGCAGGGTCCAAGGCACATGCTGGAAAGGAAAGGGCATGTGCAACAAGGCCTCCCTTCCCTGGTACTATTTGAATTAAAAGTAAAAAAAGAGTAAACTGAAAAAAGTGCAAAAACTATACATATATATGTACACACAAATTACAGAAAATTTTATATATATATATATATATATATATATATATATATATATGTGTGTGTCTTAGATGCCAGCCAACCTGAGCCTTTCTACTCATGTATGGTCCATTACTTGGCTCCAACCCAGATGTACTGAGTCAGAACCTTTCCTTTAACCTAGGAGCCCTAGGAAATTCAAGGACATGAGTTACAACTTGAGACATGCTGGCCCAGGCACCAAGAACTCCCACTCAGCAACCCTACCTGGTTGCCAGGGTCAGAGACTAATAAGACAGCTGCCTTTTCCCCCTTACTGGGGCTGCATCCCAGTGAGACACTCTAGCCCAGGCGGTTCCCATTAGGGAAGGCTTTCAGCAGCTCCTCCCAGGGCCCCGCCTGGCCCAGCTCCCAGTGCCCTGGTAGGTCTTCAGCCAAGCAGACAGCTCACTTCCTCCTCTTAGGGGCACTCAGAATGGAAACACTGAAGAGTTTTCCACAACCCCAGATGTAAACTCTTTCCAACATGAATAAAGATGCATCTGTCTGGCTCAGGTTTATTTGGAATTGGTATTTATTTATCCATCCACTGGGGCTTCTGGGTGCCTGGGCCACTGACCTAGTGGTGAAAGAGAAGTCTGGAGGAGTAGCCATGGGAAAGAGGAAGAGAAGCAGGAGCTTGGCTGTTGCTTCTGCATCCTTGATCTCCTGGAAAAACTCCAGGCCACATCTGGAGGCCACATCTGGAAGCTGTGATGCTGCTGGACTTTTCAGAGCAGCAGGGAGGAGGAAGGAGGGGAGGGGGAGGGAGCTGTGCTGACATGGTCCAGACCACCCAGAAGTTTGCAGGCAGAGGTCAGAACAGGGAGACTAACTCCTGCCCCCCTGCACTCCTCCTACCCCATTCCCAGCTCTCTGACCCCCAATGTCTGAAGAGGACAGAGCCAGCCACAACAGAGTATTACACACAGCTACTGTCCTTGGCCTTCCCCTCCTCCTGTCCCAAGCTGGAGAGAGTTGGTAAAAGCAGAGACACCTCCCTTTTCTGGATCCTTCTACTCCCCCCACTTCCTCACAGAAACCCTCCCCTAAACAGAACCCCAGGCCTCCTCTCCCTCCCAGCTACCCCCTAGGTCCCTCCTCTGTGTGGCTAATGTCTTTTAAATTAAAAACAAAACAAAACCATAAAACCAAGAATAAGTGTACAGAGTTTATAAGATGCTTCCCCACAGGGATCCTCTGCTGGTCTCTAACCACCCTGCAAAGTTGGAATTCCTACCCCTGTGCTATGCTGGGAAGTAGAGCCTGGGAAATGTTACAAGGCTAGACAAGATCTCTCCGCCCCTAGTAGCAAAGGTCTTCTGGAAGAAAAAATGCTCTCCTGAGCTGCCATCTGCCAAGGCCTCAGGCCCTGCCAGTGCAGTTGCCCAACCCTCAGGTCATCAGATAGCTCTTTCTCCCAACAGCACTAATGCTGAGAATGGTTATATCCTTTTGCTGGCCCACTAGGCCCCAAATTCAGAACACTGTTTCCTCCCTATCCCCTCCATCATTCTCCACTCCAGATCTATCCTATCTTGGAGTCTGAGTAAACTCTAGCCTTCTCTTCCCAATCACTAGAGTATTTTGATTGTTTTGAAAACAGCCTACAGTCCCTGGGGCTCTTTTCCTAGCTCATGTTCCACCACTGCTCTCTACTAATGTGGCCATTATCCACACCTTTTGCAATGTGGCTTTGTATCTCCTCCCTACCCCTTCCATCTGAGCTGGCTTCATTGATTGCTTAGACTAATAGAATTTGGTAGAAGTGACAAGATACCAAATCTGAACCTAGTCTTCAAGAGGCTGTATGCATTTCTACTTGTCTTGGAAATTTGCCCAGCTGCCATGTGTGTAAGCCTTGGGTAGCCTGGAAGATGAGAAGCCATGTGGTACAGACACCTCCAGAGACCCAGCTAATAGCCAGTCAAAGGCCACCCCAAATCAGCCAGCCCCCAACCAACCTGACAGCAGATGCATGAGGGAGCTAATATGATTGGCTGAGCCAGCCCAGACCAGAAGAAGCATCCAGAAGTACCACAGACTAATGAAAAATAATAAATGATTGGTATTGTGTGTGTGTGTGTGTGTGTGTGTGGTAGGCTGGTTTGTTGGTTAGTCGCTTGCTTGCTTGGTTTGATGGTTGGTTGGACTTTTGAGACAGGATCTTGTTATGTAGTGCAGGCTGCCCTTGAACTCACTATGTAGCCCAGACTGGCTCTGATCTCATAGCAATCCTCCTTCCTTAGCCTCCCAAATCCTGGGATTACAAGTGTGCATCACATTACCTGGCTTATGATTATGATTTGAAGTCAATAAATTTTGGAACGGTTTGTTAGACAGCAAAAGCAAATTGACACACTCCTTGTCCTCTGCCCACTGGTCCTCAGAGACTTCTGAGGCCAAACTCCACATTCCCTCCTAATGGAGTTCATTTCCCACACTCTCTCCAAAACCTGGTCTCCTCAATGTCTCTGATATTGCTTGCTCTTTCTATCCTCGAAGCCTTTGCCTATACAAGTCTTTCTTCCCAGCCTGGCCCCAACCCCACTCTAAATATCATTTTGCCCTTCTTTCTCCATTTCTCAAAATCATGTCATCCTTTAATTCCTGACTGGATCTACCTCACTCTGAAGTCATCAATGACAGTCTTTCTTTTTATTCCAACTCCTTGGTTGGAGGATCCCAACTGCAGGTCCCTCATTATCTAGATGTGGGATTCAACAGAGTCCTCAAAGTATGACTGTAAAGATCTCTCTCATTTGCAAAGAGGAGTGTACTAAACATTCTTTGGACACCATCTCAGAAAGCTTTTGTCCAAAGTTCTTCCTCCAGTCCGTGCTCAGCCAAACTATTCTGGGAAGGCTTCAGTCTGATGTGGAGCTTCTCTAATTCAGTTAGGTGGGATGCCCATGGGGAATCTCATCCTCTCAAGGACAAGCATCCCAGAAAGATGAGACACTCAGAGTCTCTGGAGCCTCCCTTGACTGACAGTAATAAGCCAGTGGGTGAATATGTTTCCCTTGTGTTCCCTGGCAGTGAGTTCTGAAACATTTCAAAAGCCTCCTTAGAAAGTCGTAATGGCATCAAGCCCCCGATACCCACAGCACTGACCAACTTGGTGACACATTTTGTATTGTTCCTCCTTCCCTGTTTGAATCCCCCTGTTCTTCTCTCCTTTTGGGGACCATGTTCCCAAAGAAACTACTCACAAGCCTATGTCTCCAGTTCTGCGTAGGCAGACCCAGGCTAAGACAACAGGAACCAAAGATCAGAGAAGTGAAGTCACATTTTCAAGATCACACAGCTTGGGCATTTTCCAATTGAAACCAACAGAAAAGGTAAGAACCTATACTCAACTGTGTCAGTTGGTCTACAAGAATTATCAAAGAAGTATAATCACCTAGCTAAAAAAAGATCATACAGTGTGTAAGCTACCAAAAGTGACCTATCTTATCAGGTAACAAATACACAATCAGTATTGCTTGATTTATTGATCAATGCCTCTCCCAACACTGCTCTGAAGACCCGAACACATATGGTATAAATATGTGTAAAAATGATTGCATTTAGTTTTCAATTATAGCAAAGTTATGTTAGAATACAATTTTTGTGTTAAAAAAAAAGCCAGAACATTACAGCTAAGGTTACAGTACCTTTGGCTGTCTCCCTCTCCTATCTCCAGCTCCTCCCCAGAGGAAGCTGCTTTTATGCATTTATAGCTTTGCTCGGCATTGTCTTGCATACATATGTTTATATGCTACAAGTGCATTCAGCAACATGCTTTTTTCATTTGCCAATTTGTCTCACAGCTCTTTCTTTTGACCACAGGTAGTATTTTGGAGCATGAACAAACCATGGTTTAGTCATCCTTCTACTAGTAGATACTTAGGCTGTTGCTAATCTTCACTTTTCCACTATTCCTAATATTGATGCGCTGCTGAATTGACATTTCAAAGCTTCGAATTATTGCCATCCACTGTTTGATGTATTTGCACACCCTCGTC
This sequence comes from Heterocephalus glaber, assembly GCF_000247695.1. The sequence goes on along the minus strand of NW_004624741.1, from coordinate 5,122,075 downwards.
CCCAGTGCAGCACAGTTAACTTTGAATAGTTGTCTACAACTCTGTGAGTCAGAAGTTAGGAATACATCCAGCCAAAGAGCAAGGGCTGGAGGAATCAGGATCTGGAGAGAGGGACAGCCAGGCTCTGTGGAGGAGAAGTATTTTAATCTTATGTGGAGGAATTGCCCAGCTGGGACACATGAAAATTCATGCAGAGTTTTAGACCCACAACATCCCCACCTCCCAGAAGTTCTGATTCAGTTTGCCTTATGAACAGCCTGGACAGCTACATTTTCATAAGCACCCTCTACTCCAAATAACATCAGCAGGGACTCAGAGGAAATGGTCATTCCTGCTTTGAGAGATAGAAAAGATCCCCCAGAATGGGAATAAAATGAGACCCCAGAGACAGCTGGGTGTTCAACAAATGAATGGGAGGAGAATGGAGAGAAAGAAAATGTCAAAGAGAACCTAGGAGGACCTGGGGTGCAAACAGCCTGATGTATTAGAGGTCCGACTGGCAGAATCACTGGGACCTAGGGTGTGCAGTAGATGCCAGAGAGGATGGTGCTGGGAAGGCTGGCAGAGCTGGAGTGCCGCAAATGGGCCAAACTAAAGGATTTGGAAAACATCCAAGGGTGAGGGAAGACACTGAAGAGTTCATTGCAAAGGAGCATATGAGTGGATTTAGAATCAAGAAAGATACTTCTGACTACAGAATAAAGTGGGCCATGCAGGAGATAGGGCCAACAAGACTGGGAATGGTGCTGGGAGTGGGGTGCTCATGCCTTCTCCCAGATAAAAGCAAGAAGCAATGTGGAAAGAAGGAGTGCTCAGCCCAGCCCAGCTACATGTGTCCTGGGACAAAAGCCTGAGCTAGGGGAAGGCAGACCCAAGGACAACTTGTCCTCCCAGTTAGGACTCTCCTTTGGGCAACAAAGACAGGACTTTGGAAGAGGTCCAGGGAAGGTCTGGAGGAAGCCCTTATGGCTTAGGACTCTGCCTTCCTCTGAAAGAACAGGGACTCCTGGACTCAGGGGAGTCCACATCTCAGACAGGCCAGAGCCTGAGGAATGGCAGAGTCCTCTACAGGCACCTGCCTACCTACCTGTCATCCCACAGGTATCCCAGCTTTCATAATCTCTGTGACCTCTGTGGCACTGTTTCTCCCATGCTTGTCCTAAACTACCTGCCCTAAACTACCTGCCCAGTCCAATTTGACTCCTTCAGGACAATTGTAATCTTTCCTTCCACCACTCACACAGCAAAATGATTTTGAGCCACAGTTTGGACCTAAGGAAGAAATTCCCTGCAACACACATGGAGAAAGAGTTAGGAGCTGGGCAGCTATAAAGAGGACAGCCAAGGAGGTTAGGAAGCTCTTCTGTCAGCTTTCAAAGCCCAGGGTGGTACTTGCAAAAAGCAGACCCAAGGATCAATGGAACAGATTAGAAGATGCAGAAACAACTCCAGACACACTCAGCCACCTCATCTTTGACAAAGGAGCCAAACACATTCACTGGAAGAAAGTTAGCCTCTTTAATAAATGGTGCTGGAAAAACTGGCTTTCCATTTGCCAAAGATTAAAATTAGATCCGAAGCCTGCCCCGTAAGGGCAAGGACCTACGTTTGATCCCTGATACCAAAAACAAACAAACAAACAAACAAACAAAAAAACTAGACCTGTATCTTTCACCATGCACTAAACTAAAATTGAAATGAATCAAAGATCTAAATGTTAAAACAGAAATACTAAATCTGCTGGAATATAGAATAGGTAGAACTCTCAAAGACATTGGTGTAGGCAAAGACTTTATGAACAAAACCCTGACCACACAGGAACTATCACAAAGAACAACTGGGATCTTATCTTATTAAAAAGTTTTTGCATAGCAAAAGAAACCAACAGAATGGGAAAAAATTTTTGCCAGTTGTTCCTCAGAAAAAGGACTACTATTTACAATACATGAAGAACTCAAAAAAACTCAGAACCCCCCCCGCCAATTTAAAGACCCAATCCAAAAATGGGCATCTGAAATGAATAGATAATTCTCAGATAAGAAGTAGAAATGGCAAATAAATACATGAAAAAATGTTCAACATCAAAAAAAAAATGTTCAACATCACTGGTCACTGGAGAGATACAAGCTAAAACAATGCTGAGATTTCATCTCACTCCAGAAAGAATGGCTGTTATCAAGAAATCAACCAATAACAAATGCTGGGAGGACTGTGGGAAAAAGAAGCCTTCTCCCCTGTTGATGGGAGTGTAGACTTGTGCAACCATTGTGGAAATCAATGTGGACATTTTTCAAAAAACTAATGCTAGAGGTTCCTTTCAACCCAGCTATTCTCCTTCTTGATATCTTCCCAAAAGAATTAAAAGTATCATACCACAGCAATATATGCACACTCATGTTTACAGCAGCACAGTTTGTAATAGCTAAATCTTGGAAACATCCCAAATACCCATCAAATGATGAATAGATAAAGAAGATGTGGGGTTTTTTTTAATACAATGGAGTACTACTCTGCCATAAAGAAGAATGAGCTTGAGTCATTTCTAGCTAAATGGATGCACCTTGAGACTATACTCTTAAGTGAAATAAATCAGACATACATGTTTAAATACTACGTTGTTTCTCTGGTGTAAGAAATTGAAAGTGGAACTAAGGACTAAAGTGTGTAATAGATATTGGGAAATGGGAAGAAAATATTCAAATGAGAAGGGGAACAGGGAGGGAGAGGGGGAAAGGAAAGAAGGGACAAGAAAAAAAGAGAATAGAAGGGGAAAATTGAAACAAAGCTTTTGTAAATAAGGAGGGAAAGAGGGGTTGAAGGGAGGGAGAATGGAGAAAAAAGAAGCAAGGGCCGGGATTTAGCTCAGTGGTTTCGCCGCCTACCTCGCAAGCGTGAGGACCAGAGTTTGATCCCCGGTACCAAAAAAAAAAAGAAGCAAAATATATCATGTACAGGTACAAATTCTCTATAATGAATGTTATTATTATGTATATCTAAAATGTACCAATAATTGTGTTTCTTAAAAAAAAAAAAACAAAAAAACCCAGCATGAAGCCAGGCATGGTAGTGCACACCTGTGATCCCACAGTCAGAGAGCTGAACCTGGGCCACACAGTGAGTTCAAGACCAGCCTGGAATACAGAGGTAAGCTATATGTCAGAAAAGAAAGCAAAACAAACACAAACTCACCATAGTGTGTTATAAACTTGGAATGGCCTGGGTGTGATCAGGCTTGAGTCTGAAGACCCATTAGCTCCCGGAACATCCTTGCGCCAGACCTTTTTTTTTATTCTTTTGCTTTTCATTCTCTCTCCCTCTCTTTTTCTTTTCCTGGTACTGGAAATTGAACCCAGGGCCTCACACATTCTAGCAAGCACTCTACCACTTAGCTGTCTCCAACCCTTTTTATTTTAAAACAGGCTGGCCTTGAACTTGTGACCTTCCTGACTCAACCTCCCAAGTAGCCAGGATTACAGGCCTGTGCCTCCCACCTGGCTAGACTTCTCTTTATTTAGGCAGGTTAGCTTCAGTCTGTTTATCAAGGGATTTGTTAATCAGGGCTGCCTCATTCTGGAAAGATTGTAGGCTTGCTTTATGAAAACAACTTTCTGAAGGCCAGGGATTTAGCTCAGTGGTTCGGGTGCCTGCCTCACAAGTGCAAGGTCCTGAGTTCAATTCCTGGTACCAAAAAGAAAAAAAAAACATGCTAGAAAGAACAACTTTCTTTCCAAGAGTCTGCTTATCTGCTAAAGAAAAACAATCCTTAAAAACCAAAGTCCGGATCCCAGACAGGCCAGAGCCTGCAACAAAAGTGGATACTGGGAGAATAAGCAGAAGTGGGTAGTGCTGGGCATCTCCTCGAAAAGCCAGCCTGGTGAGCATAGGAGGGAGTAGTGGTGGTGACCCCCAGAGGACAGCCCTTCAGCGACTTTGGGCTACCCTCAGTGATCTCACTACAGTGTCCTCTGACCTCTCCCTACCAAACCCCATCCATCTTCCCAGGCCCAGCTAGAATCCATTTCCCAAGGCCTTTTCCAATCCCCAAGCCTGCATGGGCCCCACAGAAGGTATGAGACTAGGAGCTTCTGGGGCACTGGACCAGAGTTATCTATGTCTCTGAGGGGTAGAGAGAGTCCAAAGGATGCTCTTAGCATTCATTGAATGAACCCAACACAGTTGGAAGCTACCACACTCACTTTTCCCTTTTATGTGTGCTGCAGGTCCCCTGTGTCTCTGAGTCCCTATGACATGGCCCTTGCTCTTCTGGCCACTAGGGGTACAGTGCAAACAAAGTCCTTGTGTTCATGGAGCTGACATGCTGAGCTGATTGGTGAGAGAGATAACAAACAGATAAACCAGGAAGTAGACTATGTTAGGTGGTGATAAGTACTCTAGAGCTGATAAAGTACAAAAGAGCTGATAAAGTCAATAAGTTTGAAGAGAAGTAAAGGAGAGATCCCTGCAGATATCTAAGGGAAGAGCATTCCAATGGGGATCAACCAGTATCAAAGCCTGGAGCAGAAAGAAAGGGAGGAATGATAGGTGAGAAGTAGCAGGGAAGAGACCAACCACACAGGGCTTTGTAGTTCTTTTAGATTTGTGGTTTTTGGTGAGAATGAAGTGGGAGCCAATGGAAAGTTTCAAGTTGAAGAGGAACGAGATCTCAACCTCTAAGGGGTTAGTTACTTTGGCTTGGGAATTACCAGGGGCAGAGTGGGCAGGGAAAGAGAGAGACTAGGGTAGAAGCAGGCATGCTGCGTGCTGCAGTGGTCCAGGAGCAGGTGATGGTAGCCCAGATTGGACAATGTCGGTGATAAGTGGGCAGGTATTTTGAAGGCAGATATAGGATTGCTGATGGATTGGTTGAAGGACGTGAGTAAAGAGGACAGTCTAGGTTTCTGGCTTGAGCAACTAGTCCAGAAACATGGCAAAATGAGGAAGATAGCAGAAGGAGCAGTTTTAAGGGCCTGGATGAGTTGAATTTGAGATATGAATGATAGCTTCATGGGGAAACAGATAATCTATACTGCTAGCTGAGGTAGATGGCTAATTCACCAGGGAAGTTTTCCAGTGGAGCAGGACAGAAAATCAGCACCCTGAGCAAAAATAATGCTTGGCCACAGAAAGACATGGACATGAATATTTATAGTTTTATTCATGAATATGCAAAACAAGAGACAACCCAAACATCTAACAAGCAGGGAATACATAAACAAATTATGATCTAGCCATATGATGGGAAACTACTCAACAAGAAAAGGGGATGAATTATTGATCAATCTGGATGAATCTCAAATGCATTACTTTAAGCAAAAAGGAACCTTACACCAAAGAATACAAACCATATGATTTTTGTATGAAGTTCATGAACAAGCAAAGCTAAGCTAAGATCAGAAGAGTCATTACCCCTGGAGAGGATGACAATTGACCAGAAGAGGAACAAAAGGCTTTTCTGGGGTGATGGAAAAACTCTATATTTTGCTCCAAGAGGAGGTTACACAAGTATATAAATGGGTAAGTTCACTGATCTGAATCCTAAGATGTATGCATTTTACCATATGTAAATTAAACTTCAATTTTTTTTAAATAGCACAATGAAAAAGAAATGACTACTAGAGATAGGCTATGATTGGAACACCCATCTCCTCATAAGAGATCCTAAATGGATGGAGTGCTGTGGGGGATCTTATCACTTTTTTCTTCTCCTTCTCTTCTACTTTCTTTTTTTTTCTTCTCTTTCTTCTGGCTGTCCAACATCTACTATCCCTCCTCTCACTGGGAGAAGTCCACTATTGTAAATTAATTTCTCCACTGATGAGGGTGCAGGCCCAGGACCTAGTCCAGCCTCTAGTTATGCCTCTCAGAGCTCTGAGTTTGGGGTCACAGAAGAGCAGGGGTAGCTGAAAACACAACCACAGATGGAAATAATAATGCAGCAGCAATGGTGGCTGGCCATACTCCTCCATGGCCAGTCCTTCTGATTAATCCTATAAGGCACCCTGTCATTGTCTAATAAACCCCTCTTCTGCTTAGGTCACTCAAGAGTTGGTTTCTGTGGTTTGTGATCAAATGCCTTGGCTGGTAAATATTATGTTGGAAGAGCCTGGAGCAGAGCGTCAGAGAGATCTGGTTGGTGTCCTAAGTCACACTAATTTGTCAAGGCCTGGACAGTTCCATGACCAGCCCAGGTCATGAGGGAGAGCCACAGGGCAGGGAGGGCCTCGGAATGGCAGGAGAGCTGTGGTAGGCAGCTCACCCTGCAGCTGCCCAACCAGGGATGCTAGTTTGAGTGTTCTAGATGGGAGCTGCAGCTCCCCATTCTTGCTGGATTTAGGGGCAAGACAGGGAAATTTATGGGATTGAACTGAGCCCACTGAACTGGATCCTTAAAACCTAGACTGAGCATTCGGCAGGAATGGCTTTCAAGGAATGAGGGCCCAGGATGCTACCCGAGGAGAGTGTCATGTGGATGAGCACAGCCTTAAAACAGACCTTAAGATGTAAGATGCACTTTAAAGGTCATGATGTGTGAGCACATACACACACACACACACACACACACACACACACACACGCCTCCTCCTTAAAAATGAAAGCAGGACGAAGATGAGAGAGTGAAGCCCCGTTGATAAGGAGGAGGCCAAAGGGAGAGCTGGCTGTGGCTCTCTTGTGTGTTGGGCTACTGTGAGTGTCCAACTAGGGTGAAGGAAGGTTCAATCCCTGGGATTTGGGTTTTGCAGGGGCATCTAGATATAAGCCATAACATTCTACCCCTGACCCCCAAGAGACTCATGCATATCCCTTAATGAAAAGGTGAGGCCTAATGAGAAGTTTTAGTTTAGTGGGCAGCGTCGCCTTGAAAGGAACTATATAACCTGGTCTTTTCTTCTTTCGTTTTTTATTTCTCAGCCACTACGAGGTAAGTAGGTTGCTCTACCCCATGCTCCCACCATAATATACTGCCTTACCACAAGCCCGCAGAAATGAGACCAAAAGACCATGGACTGAAACCTCCAAAACTGTGAGCCAAACAAACCTTTCCTCCTTTAAATTGATTTATCCCAGGCAAGTGATTTGTTACTATTGAAGGCTGATCAATCCTCCAATCTGCCTAGAGAGGAGACTGCAAGAGCTAAAGAGAGAAAGACAATAAAGACATTGGGAGGTCAGTGCCAGAGCGGGCAAAGACAAAGACACTCTGAGCTAGCCATTATTTACTGGGTATACACAATAATCAGAGAGAGTACTGGGTGACTCAGAGGGCAGTGCTATGCTGATGAGGGTCTTTTGTTGATGAGGATGATGAGATGGGCAAAGCATTCTTATGGTAGTAGGTGGGATGAGATAGCTGGCTAGTAAGGAATTTGTCCTTTCCCCAGGTAAAATCTTTCTCTCACTTTTTTTTTATTTTTCAATTTTTGGTACTGGGAATCAAACTCAAGACCTTGCACTTACAAGGCAGGCATGGTGCCACTGAGCTAAATCCCCAGCCTTCTCTTTTTTTTATTATTACTACTCAACTCTCAAAGAACCAGGATGTCTTTAGCTGATGTAATCTTGTCCTTGAGTGTCACAGCTTCACAGGACCATTGAGGCCTCTGCTTATGACTGGAGGTACACAGACATGATTCCACATACTATAGCTGGCTCTCAGGCAAGGTGATATTGGGCCTTAGACAGACCTAATCATAATTTAATTAGGAAATGAGTTTTCCACACAGTTATATAGAATGGCTCTTGACAGTTACAGTAACACAAAGCTAACTCAGTATCCCAGCTCTCTGGCTACTTTCTCTCCCAGGACTCACTTCCTCACTCTCCTGCTGAAGGTCCTGGATGTCTTCACAAATACTCAACCTGATCTCAGATCTTTGTCTCAGGGCCTGCTCCTGGGGGCAGGCTCAGAGCCTATCTTCATAAGGGTATCGCACAGCTACTGTTCTTCTGGAAGGCCCACACTATGCCTGACCTCTGCTCAGTACTTAAGCTATCTGGAAATGGTAGTGGCTCGGGCTGCTCATTCAGAAATCATCTCCATTCCCGAGCATTCAAGCTAGAAGACACTTTGAAGGCAATCTTTTTTCCTGTAAATACAATACCTGTGACTCTTCCACTTTGGCTGTGAAGGCCTCTTGACTGGAGGGCAGGGATTACACACAAATTCCATCTCAAGTGCCACCTCTTATTGGTAAGAAGAAGCTAGCTGAAGGCTCTTTCCAGGTTTGGGATGTATTCATGGAATTAGTGCTGCCTATTTTGAGCATTGAAATGGATGCACAATGTCCTTATATCCACCACTATCACTCCAAAAGCCACTTAGTTCCTTCATGGTGAAATAAGATGAATTTTTCCTTAGCACTCCTTTTCCACCAAAGCTCTCTCTGCCTCTTGCTAAACTACTCGCTTCATTTGATTTGCCTCATCCCAGTCAGCAAGCCTGTGCAGTAACCACGGTCACCCATTTTATGGATGTGATAACCAAGGCTCTGAACTCCTAAGTGCCTTTCCCAGGGGCAGAATTTATAAAGATAGAAGAGAAGCTTTTGATCAGGTCAGTCTGAATCCAAAGCCCTTTCTAGAGAAAGCAGTAGCAAAGGCTTTAACCAAGAGAACAACCCAACATTTCTTTTTGTTAATGAAGAAGACTCAGGCAACCAGTACCTTGCATCCTTGGTTATCTTGTCCAACCAGGAGAAGTGGAAGGCTCTTTGGGAACCAATGAAGGGCCTTTCCCCAACCCCCAGCCATTCCTCTGCCAACCCTGAGCTCCACCCTCTCTGGCACAGACTCTCTCATCCTCCTGGGCCCCTGATGTCACTGATTTGCTGTCCTTGAGTATCTGTCTCTCAGGGGGTAGGAGGCCACCTGGGAAAGCCAGGGGTGAATTTTAACTGGAGCAGGAATGACTGGGGCACTTCCAAACCTCCAAGTTATGGAAAATCCAGGTCTTCCAGGATGGTGACTCAACCGTTCCACAGCAGGAGCTGCCACGTGAGCCACAGACCACAGCCTTGGCCCTGGGCCGCTAATCAGGCAGCTGCCTGCCAGCCAGGTTTAGCCTGTGCTCTCTCCCAGGGCTCTCTCCCAGCTTTCTCCCACCTCAGAGCTTTCCTGTTGCCACACATGGGGCTGCTGCTGACCTGGACACCCTGCTCCAAGAAGCGTCAGGGAGGGACCCTGAGACCACAGTGTCTCTCACACACAAGTGAAGCCTCAAATTCCCCCCTCGATGCCTGGCACTGACTCCAAGTCTGTGGCTAGTGCTGTGTTCTGTGGAATGAGGCAGCTTCAAGGGGTGAACCAAACCTATGAAGATCTTCCTGAAGGCTAGGACCATGCCCTCTCCTCAGCTGAGAACTCCCTCCCCAAGGAGACGTTCACTGTGATCTAGCTATGGACCATGCAAAGCTTTGGTGAGCTGCCTAGGAGCCACTAGGCCTGGGTTCCAGTTCCTTACCTCTATGGTCTTTGATCCCATTTCCTAGACTCAAACCCCAAGATAAGGATTCACAGGCACATGATTTACAAGGAGGGGGCAGGGAGGAACACAGGACAGGGCAGGGGAAGATGCCAAGTGGAAATGTAACCTCAGCTCTCACCTGGCCTCACCTGATCCACAGGGAGCTCTGGGCGTGTGAATGGTCCACAGTCAGTGCCCCTGGAGGTAACAGATCAGGCTTCTGGGCAGTCAGGCAGTCATTGCCCCTGGCCCCAGAGGATGGGGACTGGGGACAGGAGAAGGTATGAGTTCCCAGGTTCTGGACACAGGTCAGACCATCTCTGAGGCCATTCTGATGGTCCCAGTTGTAAGCTGTGGCCTCAGCACTGAGAGAAACTGGGCGGGGCGGGGGGGGGGGTGCTGACCAGGGTGCTAACTTCACCCCCAGGCAAGATTCATTTGACAGTTGACTCCTCTGTCAAATGACCAAGATGTTTAACCCTACAGGTGTATTGGGATGGTTCACCTGGGCCAGGTCACTGCAGCACTAAGGACAGGGCCCCCAGCACAGGTGGGGCCTCAGTAACCAGGAGCTACCATTACTATTGCTGGGTGAGGTTCCCTGTGGAGGTTAATTTTCCCTGTCAACTTACTTCAGCCACAGTACCTAGATGTTTGGTCAAACATTACTCTGGTTGTGTCTGTGAGGGTGTTTCTGGATGAGATTAACATTTAAATCAGTAGACTTTAGTAAAGCAGATTGCTCTCCATAATGTGGCTGGGCCTCATCCAATCAGCTGAAGACTTGAATAGAACAAGACTTATGTCAAGCAAGAAGGAATTCTGTCAGCAGACAGCTTTCAGAGTGGAACAGAACATTGGCATCTCCCCAGGTCTCCAGCCTCCCTGCCTATCATGCAGATTTTGGACCTATCAGCCACCATAACTGTGGGAGGGGTTGGGAAGGGAGGCTATACAGTTGCATCATGTATATTATGTATTACATATTGCCTCTATGGCTTCTGTTTCTCTGAAGAACTCTAACATAGAGAGAAAGGAGATCAGCAGGTGGGTAACCTAGGGCCCAAAAACAGTGGCCTAAGAGCATGTTCCTGTGCACCCCCACAAGCATGCATGGGAATTCTTGGGACTCAGGACAGAGCTCCCTCTCCCAGCCTGCCTGGCATCCACTGAGTCAACTCCCCAAGCAGCCTCTTCAGGATGCCACCTCTCTCCCCAGGCACCTCCCGTCAGTCTCAACCACTCTGTCTCCCTTTCATCACACCCTTCCCTGTTGCAGCCTATGGTAGCAGGGACCTGGGGAGAATCCCTGGGGTGAGGGAGGAAGATCCAAAAGGGGGAGCATTTGCCAGATTTTACCACTCCTCCCCACTTCTGGTGATCTCACCAGGATGCCAAGGACCCAGGACCATCCAAGGGGACAAAAAGGGGTAGAAGGGCCCCAAATGACATCAGCTCCACAAAGCTCTCTCCTTGCTTCCTGCCTAAAGGACTCCCAACTTTCCATCCACCATCAGGACTGACAAATGCATTACTGTATTGTGCCCCGCCTCAGGGCCCACAGAAGGTTAGAAGCTTAGACAGGGGCCAGTGGTGACCTCACCGCAAGACACATCTAGAGGGTCCCCAGGCAGGAGCTGGCTGGTGGAATATACTCAGACTGAGCCACCAGAGATTTGTCAAATCTTGCAGACATAAGTTATTATCCACACGCCCCGAGAAACAAGAGGGAAGTTTTCAGCATTTTTTACCCCTTCCAGCTACCAGCAGAAGGCTCAGCTCTCAAAGATAAAAAGAAAAACACCTCAGTAGGTCACTGCATGCTGTCTTCACGAATGAAATAGAAACCTTAGCTGAGTAGCTACCACACTTCACGCTTTATATACAGCACCTTGCCAAGTGCTTCCCGCAACCACCCATTTTACAGATGAGCAAACTGGAGCACAAGGTGCTCAGTCATTTTCACAAGGATGTGGCACTAGAGTGAGGGTAGAACCTCCTTGGTTATGTGCCGTCCTGTCCAAGGAAGGCACATAATCATCCAACAGCACCCCAGAGGGGGGTTCCCAAGGCGCTCACTGGACAGTGTGTCTCCAGACCTGTGTGGGCCGCGCAGGTGCTGAGCCCCTGAATCATCACAGTGCTTCTCAGAACTCAGCAGTCAGCCTTCCAGTTCACACACAAAGCTCCTGTGACTGTGCAAGTGGGAGTCAAGCCCTGGCCATGCAAAGGACTGAATTTCTTTTAAATTTTTCTAATTTTTAAAATTAAGGTAAAAAACGCAAATAAAATTAAAGGCCAGGGATTTAGCTCAGTGTTTCTGCCGCCTGCTTCACAAGCACAAGGTCCAGAGTTCAATCCCCGGTACCAAAATAAAAAGTAAAATTAAGGTGTAAAGTAAAATTAAGTAAAATTAAGGTATAATTTGCAGAACTTAGGTGTACAGCTCAATGAATTTTTAGTTCTGTAAAATTATGTATATGCAGCTGATTTAGGTGTGTAATCCTACTACGTGGAAGGCTGAGGCAGGAGGATCTCAAGTTCAAGGCTAGCCTGGACAACTCTGAGAGATCCTGCCTTAAAATAAAAAAGGCTGGGGTGCAGCTCAGTGGTACAGCATTTGCCTAACATGCACAAGGCCCTGGGTTCAATCCCCAGACATCCAAAGGAAAAAAAAAAGGAACCCATATCCCCATTAGAACATAAAGAACCGAGCTCCATCCCCAAGATTCCCTCATTCCCCTTTCCCCTCGGTACCTCCCATACTATTTTAACATCTATCAGCTTAGCTTTGCCTCTTCTTGAACCTCTTATATATAAAGTTGCACAGCCCAAACTCTCATTCATGTTGCTGCTTACATCAGGGATTTGCCTGATTAGTGCTGAATCACATTCCGCATGGGAATGCGCTATAGCTTGTGAATTCTCCTGTCCATGGACCTTTGTGTTCAACTTGGGACTATTCAAAGTAAAGTCTAGTACATGTCTTTTTGGAGGCTGAAGAGTTTTTTCTTAGACTACATTTAATTGGAATTTAATTAGATTATATTTAAGTGAAGTTGCTGAGTCATAGGTAAAGTGGGTGCTTTTTGTTTTGTTTGTTTTTTTCACAGTGGGTTTTTTGGGTTGAAATATGTCCCCTAAAAAGACAAAGCCTCAATCCCTGGTACCTATGAACATAATTTTCTTTGGAAATGGGGTCTCTGTAGCTGTGTTTAGAGGAGGTTGGCAGTGTGGGCTCTGATTCAATATGACTGGAAAAAAAGGATCTGGACCCAGACACACACAGGGAAGGGCCACGTGCAGACAAAGGCGCAGAGGGATAACACCTAGTGACAAGAGGCAAACCCTGAGGAATGCAGTTGGACGCCAAGGACCCCCCAAGGGTTGCCAGTGACCACGGAAACTCAGAAAAGGGCATGGAGTAAGATCTTCCTTAGAGCCCTGGGCAGAGCATGGTCCCCCAATACCTTGATCTAGGACTTTAGCTTCCAGAACTGTAACAGGATATGTTCCTGTTGTTTGTGGGCACCCTCTGTATGGTACTCAAGGAAATGAATACAGTTTAGTAGGCACTGCCCAACAGTTTGCCAGAAGGCCAATGCTATTTTTGTTTGTTTGTTTGTTTGAGACAGTCTGGCTATATAGTTCAGGCTGGCCTTGAACTCACAATGTAGCCCAGGCTGGCCTTGAACTGGCAGAGATCCTCCTGCCTCAGCCTCCCATGTGCAGGGATTATAGGAATGCAAGTTAGATTTGGGAAATCGGTTGTCACACTCCTGTACTGTCTCAGGGCTCTTCTCCGGGCAAAATCTTCCTAAACCAGCACCATTCCATAAACTGGAAGGCTCAGAGAGGATAAGTAACTTGCCCAGTGTCACACAGCCTGCGAGTGACAGGGTCAAGATTTGAACACAAACAGACTGATTCCAAAGGCCAGGATTTTTGTGATACTTGGGCCCCAAAGAATATCCAAACCAGTCACTGCCTGCGCAGGCAGCTTTGGGCTGCTCCCCCAGCTCCATCCTGCTGGCTCACCTCAGGTTTCAGGCTGTAAATCATCACAGCTGAGACTTTACGAGACCTCTAATGGGCCAACTACCAGGTAACCTGATTATGCAAAAAGCCACATGTGAAACTCCCGCCCTAATAAGCACATCATTTATGGGAACCAAGTCTACCTTCTCCTCAGCCTTTGGCCGCCTGCCCTTCGTGAGGCTCAGTGGAGGTTCTCCGGCTAGGGCCAAGGCAGGGAAGCACGTTGGATCCCCTCCGGACCAGGAGCCTCCACCGCCCCAGGCCTCCCTCCTGTCTTGGCCTCTGCACGCTCCCTGTGGGGACCAGGAGGGAGGCTGAGGAGATTTGGTGGGGAGGCAGGGACAGCAGAAGCAGGAAGGAAAAAGGGCAGGTGGAATAGAGACAGCGAGGAACTGGGCCGTCAGCCTTGCTTCTCAGAAGCTGGGGCCAAGGCCAAACCCTGGGACAGAGCGGGACAGGAGCCGCGGCTGACCAGGGCACAAGCTGTCCACTCTCCTTCAACTATCTCCTCTGGCTCTGGGGTGAGGGCTTCCTGTTTTTCTCTGATTCTCCTTGATCCCTGGCTCCATCACTGCTTCTCTTCCTTCCCTCCATGCCCCTTAGAAGCATTTCTCCTGTGTCAGCCATGGTTCAGGGGACACAGAAGAGAGGGACGCCACATAGTCCCTGCCTCCTGGGCCTCCAGTGGAGTTTTTCATCTTCCTTTTCTCCTAACGCTGATGCTTCCTGAGATGTACTCTGCTGTGTTCCTCTCCTCTCTTGGCAATCTCTCCTACAGTATTATTCTCTCTCCCTCTCTTTCTCCACCCCCTCCCCCTGTGCTGAAAATGGAGCCCAGGACCTGGCACAGGCTACACAAATGCTTCACCACTGAGCTACATCCCAGGCCCTCTCCCACAGTCATTTCACCTGCTCTGAAGACTTCATGCCTATTGCTCCCTAACATCCTACACTCCCTCTGGAACCAGCCAGCTCCTACCATCTCCTGAAAACAAATATTTTCTGTTTTTCTTTCTGTTTATGGGAGTGGGGTGTGAACGGATAAGTTAAATTTTCTTTCTCCCAGAGTTCATTGTTTTCCTGAATATGAATAGAGCACCTACTATTGCCAGGGTGTGCCCCATTGGATCCTCGCAGAAGCCCTAGTTCTGTGGTATTGTGCTGTAGCTCTTCTCCTATTGCCCTTGCTCTGGTTCCCTGGAGGTGGGACAACTTCCCCCACCCCACTGACTTCAGCCTGTGACTTGCTTTGGATAATGGAATGTGGGTGGAAGCACTGTGCCAGTTCTGAGCCCAAGACCTACTAAGGCATCATGTGTTTTGCTTGCCATTCTTACATGTGAGGCCTCTGCCATGAAAAGAACACACCCTGGAAATTTGCTGGTGGAGACCCATGGAGCAGACTGAACCCAATAGGCAGCCTGGAGCCCAGCCCAGCAGCGACACAGCTAACCCTTGGGAATAAAATAGAAGGGCTTATGGTTGAAACCCATTGAGCCTAGGGTTTGTTTGTTTTTGTTTTGTTTTTTTGGTACCAGGGATCGAACTTGGGACCTTGCACCTGCAAAGCAGGCAGCGGAAACACTGAGCTAAATCCCCGGCCCAAGCCTAGGGTTTGTTGTTGTTGTTGCTGTTGTTATTACACAGCATTAGGGGAGCAACTGCTGACTAATGTGATTGTCATTTCCCATTTTACACATAAGAAAACTGAGGCCTTCAGAGGCTAAGTGATGTTTCCAAGATTGCACAGCTAGTGAGAGATGAAACTGTATATAAATAGAAGCAATCTGGCTGCAGTCTCACTACTCTATATTGACTCACACCAAGAATTATCATTTTTAAGTATGCTCTTACACTTTATTATACATGTGTGTCTAGTGTATATCCACATATGTACACATAAATACATAATATATAAATATATAAATTCATATGTATGTACTATCATTACTTTATCATATTTTGCTATTATTATTTTGCATATTGTAAACTTTATATAAATGGCAACATTATACGTATCATTCTGTAGCATGCTTTTTTTTTTTTTTT